>JAMPIV010010171.1:0-97500 GCA_024509875.1 Oreohelix idahoensis
TGGTGGTTTCATAGAGAAGAAAAATGAGTCCAAAAAGATACAGAAAAATCAGGAGTTGGTACAAGGAATACACAAAGCAGATTACAAAAACGAGTCAGACCCAAGACAAAACACCACTACATAACAACGACCCCCTGCCGGCACAAATAGAGTAAATGCGCGAACGAACTCCCAGCTACAAGTGATTCGAAGTAAGAAAACTATGTTATCTATGCGAAACGCGTAAGCACATTGCGAACAACACAGCAACCTTTAAATCACCTCACCCTCGAGCAATTAAACACGACAACGAAAGAGGCAGCCACTCTCACCAGAACGTAAAGATATTCAGAACAGATGGACGGAGAACTGGCAAGAAATGTATACGGAAAATAAACCCAATGCGCAGATAACAACGTCATGAATGAAGCGGAACGTGAACACAGCACCTACCAATAGAGGATGCTGAGTCCGGATATGCAATCACCAAACACTTAAAAAGTGGAAAATCTCCTGGTTGTGATGAAATAACAGCTGAAATGATACAGGCAGGAAGAGAAGGCAGCGCTCGTATATACCATGCATTATGCTGCAAGATCTGGCAAAGCGGAATTTGGCCCAAGGAATGGAAAAGATCAATTTACATACCCTTGCCAAAAAAGGGCAACCTGAAACTGTGCACAAACTACGGAACTATAGCTCTTATAAGCCATGCCAGCAAAATACTTTTACACAAATTCCATAATGAAGAAAGGATGCATACAAAAGTCTAGAAACAGACAATAAATGAAGTACAGGCGGGTTTTCGACCAGGTAGAGGCACTAGGGATCATATATTCAATCATGTAGGATCATCATTTTTAGAAAAGTGTAGCAGAATTCAATCAACGTTGACCTACATTTACTTGTTTCATTTGATTTACACAAAATGCTTTCGATTGTGTACCAACATCTCGACAGTTATTGGGCTCATTTATGAAAATATGGGATTTCCAAACCACCTTATACAAAACTCATCGCACTGCTGTACCAAGACACATCAGGCAGCCGTAAGTATGAATAGAGGGGGAAAAACATGTATGAATGGTTTTTTGAAGTTCAGAAAGGAGTATTAAGACAAAGGCTCGTGTACCCTTTCCCCTTACCTGTTTAACATTTATGCCGATGAATATCATGAGAAACGTAAGTAGATGGACCAAGAACACATCAGAGTTTGTACTCATTTAACATCAGGGCGGGTACCAGATCCCGGAAATCAGATATGCCTGACGACACAGTCCTCCTATCGACCAAACCCAGAAGGACTTGAAACATATTACTTCTGTCCTTCCTAAAAAAACCACCACTGCCGTGGCCCAGTTATCTATTATCCAATAGCTTGATTGTTTTCTTGCTTTCTCTCACTCTCTTATATCTTGCTCTAAAAACACACACAAGATGACCCATAGTATTGAACCATCAGGACTAACAAAGGTTAATAAAGTAAAGACCAAACAACTGAAAGAAATTGGATTTGATAAACGTAGAACTTGATAGATGCACAATGAAATTCGAAATCACTTAGGATCATATCCATTGAACAGCTGCTCTGGACACGACCTGCTGCAGTATGAAATTTAAACAAGAAGTATATTGCAATTGGACTATCTAACCCTTAAGACTAAATACAGATGATGAAATAACCTATTGGCAAGGCACACAATCAATAGAAACCAATGTTTCAAACGGATCAAGAGCCATGTATATTCCACCCCAGTAGCTACAAATACGGGTGCGAGACTTGGACAACTCAATAAAACAGTTTTGCAAAAAAAGATTTACATTCATTCGATAAATGAAATGCTACTGAAGGATGTTTTGAGGTAATTACACACTGGACAAGAAAAAAAGACCAACAGAGAAGTACTTCACTCACTAAATGTACATGAACATTGGCTCCTAAATACCATCGCAATAAGGAAGCTGAAATTTTTCGGTCATATAAAAAGACATAATAGTCTGGAAAAAACAGTGATGTAAAGCATGGTCCCTGGAAAAAGGGGAAGGGTCGTACGCTAGACGACGTGGACCCAGGACATCACAGAGAGTACTGAACTTGTCTTGGCTGATGCAGGTCGACTTGCCCAGAATCGTGATAGCGTTCAGAGCAGCTTTGTAATGGGACAACTTTCTAGCGGAAAACATACGTCACATGATGATTACTTGTGGACAGTACCCAGCAAACGCTAAGACATTAATGTATACCAAAGGTCATAGACAGACTAGGCAAGTACAGAATGACTGCTAATTTGGCTTTTTTTACTCCCAATTCCCAAATCTGGCTTTTTTTTTTTTTAATTGCGCTTGGCGTAAACAAAAAAAATTCTGTTTGACTTTTTGGTCATCAATTTTTTCGCACAAGTGTTTCACTTTTATTTTGACTTTTTTGTTGTGACATGGCGTTACACTTTTTTTCACAATTTACATCTTACAACACTGGCAACAGTTTAACCGTGGGCGGACAACAAAAACTTGGCATGAACGTAAGTACTATTGCGTAGAAAAAAAAGGTACATAGATAGAACCTCTATAAACAGTTGACACCAACCCAATTGAGACTGAGCGTCAGCAAACCGATTCCCACATACGGAGGAATGAGCATCCAGCATACAGACGGAACGACGGACCCTAGTGTTCTGATACTTTACCTCTCTCTAAACAGCTTATAGTATGGATGAAATAAAACAGTAATACATCAACACGAAACAATCATACATCATCTACCACTCAAAACAACTCATCACAACAACTGTTTTTATCATGAGTTCTTCTATATCCATTCTTATATTACTGAAAACAGAGAGAGCAAAAGCGACTCAATTCTGGTCCTTGTCCATTATTCTTATTACAAACATAAGTGGAGAAAGCACTCTCAACGCTGGCTACACCACTCAACATACCCTGTAGCGCATTTCTATCTATCCTATTCCACAGCTAATGACTATCTCAACACTGCATATAATCAGATGCCTGACTACCTCCTCTTCTTTCTTCTAAGAGGAGTCTTCCGCCATCTGTTCTGTTGTACTCCATCGTCACTTGCTTCTTCAACTTCAACCAGCTCTATCAAGATCACGCTTATCTTGTCTGTACTTCGGTCCCAATATACGAGACTATGCAAAAATGCTTCTGGGGTCAGGTTCACTTAACACAGATATGCTTGAGCTACCCATCCATCATCATTGCAACAAAACCTTCAAAATCTACTCCTTCGAATTCTGACCATTGGCCGATGACTGTCCGATGGTCTAAAACGACATGCTCTTGGTTGGGACAAATCCCCCCATACATTTCTTGAAACACTTCTGTATCATTTCCGCTGAATCTTTTATTCATAAGCAGGAACTGAACCAGAGAACAGACATCCAGAGTCCGTTAACTGATAGCAGCGGATGAAGTAATTGCTTCCACAGGGCTGACCGACAATCTGTGTTTTCTAGTAAATGACTTCACACTGCAGGAGCTGGCCCGGTAGTGCATTTTAAATCGTTTGATGATGCCATTGGTACAAGAAGTTGGGTTTTTTTGAGAGTCGTGATTTTGAGGACTAGTAAATTCTTCAGTGTCCACGATTTGAGAGATTGTTCCACGCTTTGTGGGTGGCCATGACCCGTTGTTCCTACTGTCAGTAGAATAATGACCGATTCTTCTTCGTTCATTTCTTCGGAGTCGATGCCCCTTATCCCACGTCCTCAAATAGGGCGCCATCATCCCACGCCGATCTGTTGATCTCGCAAGTGACGGGGTACGAGATTGCTTTGGCTTCATGGTTTCTTGAATGAGCGCGTGGCGCTTTTCGTTGCGCCGATTAGACCAATCACACCAAGTGGCTTTAGTTTTCCTCTCGTTGTGACTTAGACGCAAAGACAAACACATGTGATAACATTCTTTGGAAAGTTTTCCGCGCTCTTACATTTGTCACCCTCTCATGGCGAAGCTCCCTTCAGGGTCATCGCCTTGAAAAAGATCCGCAACTCAACAGCATTAAAGATGTCGTCGTCTCTAATTGAAGCCTCTGCGAATAAGGAAACTTTTTGCGATGACCTCTCCAACAGCGTTCTGCACTGGAACTTCATATCGAATTCACCACACACACAACGTTCGTGGAGAATCGGCGCGTGTTTCGACATTTTTAAAATTCCTCGAGCAACCACGTTGATGCATGAAAAGCTTCTACCCACCTACCCGAATCTCCTTGCACATTTTTTAGCAACTTCTTGATATCATATAGTGCCCTGATATCTTCGGGCGTTAACTGCCCTACATTTGTTTGAAACAAGTTTAATGGTTGCTTCAATGGACTTCATCTAGGGGTGTTGCTCCTTCTTTTTCCGCTTGTAGATCTCCGCTTTCCTTACCTGACATCTCTCCAAGTACTCATGTTACCGTTTTTTTGGATGTTGCTAACTGTTGGTCTTGCTAGACCCAAAATGTTCTGGCCGACTTTCTTTTGGCTGCGTGCTTTCCAGAAAATGTAGAAGATTCAACCGTTGTTTGTCCTTCATCTTGTCAAGCTCCTTGACAGTTCTTCTCCTTTGGGACATCAAAAAAGGGTTAGCTTATCATTTTGACAACGATAAGTGTGTAAAACACAGTCCTGAGATGACAGAACTTACAGATTTAAGTAGTTCAATACTAATCAAACCGGACCTGGGCAGTCAAAGCATAATGCGAAGAATTTTGCTTAGCAAGTTGTCTTTTTACTACTGTGAGCATGTTTTGCTGCGAAAATCAAAGAGGTTAGGTTAATTCTACTTTCTTTGTCGGCAAGCATCATTCGAATAAGCGGTCAGAAAGCCTGTGCCGACAAAATTCAAAGACCCTGGAATTTTGTTAACACTGGTCAAAGTATATAGAGGGGTAAATTACCATTTGTGTTGTCAATAGTACTCCTAGCGTGGAGATCAATGAATACAAACTAACAGAGAGTGGGTCAATTTATAGAAGGTCGTTCTTCCATTAAAGTACATGTGGCTGAGCGTGTCCGGTCTATGAAAATGTGGTCAACCCTCGGAAGGTGGTCAATGTATGAGAGGTGGTCCAACCTATGGATGGCGTTCTACTGTAATTAACTTTCACTATTGAACGGATTTTGTAGGATCAGCTAGATGCAGAATGACAGAAGAATTTCTCTCTTATATCTTAAATGGGTAAGCTGAATGATGATAAAGAGTAAAAAAATAACATATATAAAAAAAGGGTAATAAATGTAAGGGGGGACGCAGTTAGATGTGCGTCAGAACATCCAGCCGAACAATGACAGTTAACAAGTTTGTAAAATTTATTGATTTTGATGTATTATTTAGGACCAGTGTTCTGAACGGGGGTGGTACCTGCCCCGTGGGGGGGGGGGTGGGGGGGGCATTTTCAAGATGTCCTGTGGGCGTTCTGGGTGTCGCAACGATTGGGGGTCCACTACTTGCCATTTCAGGGGGCGTGATGTAAGCATTTTTTACAGAATCAATATTGGAAGAATAATTACAAAACAGTATTAGTCCCCCTTCCATAGCTTGAAACACGATAGGTTTTTATTGCCCTGCGTCCCATGGAGTGTGTTCAAGATTCCAACGAGCAAAAATTTTAGTACCTGGGATGTTACCATTGTCAGTAGACAGTAGGTGGAGATTATGAACCATTTCAACACTTCAGAAAACATTCGTTAAAAGCTTCTCGACAACCACCAAGCTAACCGTCTCAAACTCCACTCTATAATAATATTTTCCTTCTGGAACATATTCCCGTCAAACGTTGACTAACCCTAACACATCACAGCCCCTTCCCTACTCTGTCCACTTCCACAGCACGACTCCCACCCAAAACATTCCCCGCACAATCACGTGTCCCTGCCAAAAAATGAACTTGTGGTGTAATATAATTCCATACTATAAACACATATTTAAATATAACTATGCTTTATAAATGATCGCATTTCTCTTTTTCTTATATATTATAGACACAGAAAAAGAATAACCTCATTAACTGAATTGCTTTTCAAAATATGGTTGAATATATAGTGTGGGTGTGGTGTGTGTTTGGTGTGTGTGTTGTGTGTGTGTGTGTGTGGTGTGTGTGGTGTGGTGTGTGTGGTGTGTGTGTGTGTGTGTTTGTGTGTGTGTACACGATAAAGAAAGCACTAGCGTGTGCTGGTGTTAAAAGGAGGGAGCTTTTTTCTGTTTCTGAATGATGAGAAAAATATTAGTTGTCAAAAGGGGGCGTTGCTTGTACTATCAGGGTTGATAAACAACTGATGGTAGACGGAAGACACAGTTCTTCTCTTTAACTAACAAAAGAACCGCAATTTGATCAAATAATAACTCAAGATGTATTAGATCTGTAGGATAGACTATAAGTATTTATAACTGTCTGGATGTTGGCGTCAGTTCCTACTTACGGAGATAAATCATAACTGGGTATGATAAACAAGAGTGACTGCAGCATCATCATCATCATATTTTTGTTGTCTCTCTACTATCGGAGTCCTGAAGCCACAACTTGCAGCTAGTGTCCCCGCAGGAACCTAACTCTTAAGCAGTTACATGATCTTGTATAGCAGTCGTTTTCCGTGCGCAATTTGTTATACAGTATCAGGTTTCATCGCCATGCTAAACGCAAACTCCAAGCAGTCGCCTTTTACGACACGCCTGAAGCGGTGGCCGATAGTCCATACCTTTGCCTGTGATGTTTCGTTAGAAATCCCCATGGAACTATACAGCCATGAAGGTAATCTTCTAAGTTAAATAATAAACTTGACACAAAGTTAAATTCTCAGGAAAGTCACATCGATGACTCAACAAAAATTAAGCTCCTTGCTACTACACCTAGAATCTGCCTATCATCCCATACCATACTTAAGACAACGAGACACTGAATATTTCCATAACAGACAAACGTTGTTACTGCGATTAATCCTAGTATTTATCATAACTTCATACACAACACAATTCAGTACCAGTCACTTTGACCATATTATTGTATAGGTTTGGAGTTTTGGTTTTTTTAAAGGAACTTTCTTCATATGCAACACGTACGACACCATCAGTGCCTTCCGATCTTCCACCCTTATGATCACACAAGGAGGATCCAGCACAGTGCACGATCCCGTAGCAACCGGCAGACAGAAGTCCTAATGAGGTGTGTATATAATGTTAGGAATCACACATTTCCTATACACTATATACTTATGTGTGTGTTAGATTATCCAAGCTTTTTAAAATTTTGCCAAGGCATCGATAATAGTACACACTGAGAAGACCGTACTCTTTTACGATTCAGAACTGCGTCGATTTTTAACGTGCCGCAACTGGCGCACCCTCCCTATATTAATGACTGGCCCCTGTTTAATCTCCGAAGAAAGTAGAGCTAGGAGGGCAATGCCGTGGGGGGCGTGGGGGATTCTCAACTGGAGCGCCGCATGACTGTACCAGGGTGTGGAGTATGAACGTAATTTAAGTGAACCACGGGTTTGTTCTGAAAAAAAAGTACGTTATTTCTAATGAAATTATAATGCCCTCCAACTCTGGGACATTGCGAACCAGCAAGTTCGCTCGATGGTAAAAATGTAATGCAGACGCCATACACCTTCTGGAGCCAACTCCTAACCTACCCGCTTTAATGACATAATATGACGATGAATCGAGAAAGTGGATTATGGAAAAAAAAATTCGCGTGAAAGGTACAAAGATAAATTGGGCCAAACGACAGCGCACACGAGAATAAAAACACACTAGCACCAGTATACACAGACACCAACAGAAACGGCACGCACCGCGCACGCACACAAACACGCCACCACCACACGCCACACACACACGCACAACAACATACACACATGACGCAGTTTGAGTTTTTTCGATGAGTCTAAAGGCAGACGTCAGGTCAAGTGTACCAATTTCATAAAAGTATAGTACATCTAACTAAGGAAATGCAAACTGTGAAAAGCCAGAATGTTTAGCCAGTAAGGTATAAACCTCGGCTTTTATTCGTTTTTCGTTTTATTCGCTACGCAGTGTTCATTGGAATATTCTCTACAATTCCACAATCTATATATAGTAACATTATTAGGTCTAAATATGAACAGCCTAACAAATAAAAATTAATAAAAGAGAAGAGAGCAAGGTGAAATGACAGTGCTGTCCCAAAGAATGTACTCGAAATACCCCCCTTGTTTTCTGCTTCGGTCTGGCAAATTGTATATCGCTTTTTCACGTTTTGATAGTAAAGCGTTACTGTATCTATACTTACCAATCCAGCCTTCTCCAAACTGATAACGCGTGTGCTGTAATACTTCTATGATACAAGTCAATTGAGACTCACACGTTACTGACGTAACATGAGACCATTAAAAATTAACCCTAACATTAATTTATACTGGCGGTTAACCAAAACGAACGAACATATGGAAACTGAAGGGATAAAAAAGAGAAGGGAAAGAGGCAAGATAGACCGAACAACTAAACCCGCTTCTGCGCGATACACAATTACTACCATCACGCGAGTGTAAGTCTACATCATCTAATTTATTTCTTCAGACGGACAGTGCTGATAAAATTACACAACCCCATTCTACCCAGAGTTAGGTTTTATAAAAATCCATATACACACTCTTATTAGAAAATAAGACAACATTATATTGGGTTTACGTTTGAACAAATAACAGTTACCAGACAGCACATCATATCTAAACAGGAGATAGAAGAAATGAGAGCGCATATTTTTGACCGCAGCCACGTAAAGCTCCTATAAATTAAGTAGTTTTTGGAGTTCCTTAGTGTTATGCTGACCAAATAATATGTACAAAACGTTACAGCAAAATACAGTCCAGGCATATAATAAATTGATACCCAAAATAAAAATATTGGGGGTCTGCCCTGAACACATAAAAGTCATTCTGCTCGTATATAAAAATTTTTATTTTATAGACGTGTTTTGAAAAAAACCTTACAGTTAACTATAAAATAGCCTACGCCTAGGTATAAAAACTCCAAATTATTGGAGCGCGCAACAAGATGAAAGCGCAACCACGATTGGTCGGAGCTATATAAATACAACTTGTTGTTGGGGGATACCGGATAAAAGATAATCAATTAATTATTTCTAACACACTAATGTCGAAAAACGTGGGCTCATTTGCGTGCCAGTCTCGCCATGATTATAACAACACTTGGGAGCGTTGAGTTCGCGACGACCACTCATTTACCAAATTAAGTCTTTATAAAGCGACAGTACGTTCTGACAGCCAGCACCACATTTTTTGCGACATAAAATAAAAATAAAAGCCTGGAACATATAAATGAGGCAGAGACGGAAAATTAGTGCATTTTTGATGCCTAGAATTCATTGCTAATCGAACGATCTGTGTTTAATTTACCAGGAAATTGTGACATGTAGCGGTCTTGATGGTCAAGTGATGCAGACATCATGGTCAAAGATTTCGCTGAAATCCAGGGGTCCGGACAAGCATACTCCTTGGTCCATTAAGCTAATCAGTGAGTGAGGTGTCTCCTCAGAGCACCAGAGTGAGAAATCTAAGCAGAGGAGTCCTATTCGCCTGCCGCCTATCCACGCAAGATAAGCGCGAATGTGGTCCAGCTGAGCCTCAACATAGACAAACTATTGAATCATGATGACAAATACCAACAGAGCTTGAACAAAACAAAACCAGTATTACCTCATTTTACTACTACACAACTGACACACATAGAACATTTGTAATAATATATGTCACTACAATATTCATATTAAATACATTCTGTACATAACTTGTAATTTAAATTGATTGTGATTCCTGGTTCCCTTGTAGTTGAATCAGGACACATATTCATTCATGACAGTAATGAATACATATTGTTATTTGAAACGTTATTAGTGACTCCTTTAAGATATCTTGAGTATAGTGTTTATATGTATACATGGTAATGTGAGTCTGTCACAGTGTTGTTCAAGAGTAGTGGTATTAAATTAAAAATTTATTTTATCGGTTGTCTGGTTGTGTTGTGACTTACACTTCACCATACTCATACCCTAGACACAAAACGTAGCATCACACTATTCCAGAATAATTCTGACTGAGATATTATAGATGATTATGTGGCAAGCAAGTAAACGGTTATATATTATAATACACTACTCTTAATAGATATAGATACCTTCACAGCTGATCTCAGTCAGTACACTAAGTTCCCTATAAGTATTTATAACATCCCACTTTCACCACATATATTGAGGGGGGTCTCGCTCCCGGGATTTTTTGAATCTTTCCCTATTAAAAATATTGGGGGTAATTCACGTTTCAGAGGAATATAAGAATTAAAAGGGTATCCTTTGGGTGGAATTAAATAAGGTTGAGCTCACTTGGTGCCTGTTTGTTGTCCATTAGATTGCAATTGTTGTTAGAAATTTGTTATAAAAATTTTACTAAATTGTTGGTTAGACATTGTAGAAATTTACCTGATAGACAATGGCGGACCTGGCCAAGTTTCGATCTGCTGCTGTACAGACTGCAAGAGAGTTAGGATTAGATGGGCAAGTTATGGTTGCCTATGTCACTACGGAATGTGACAAATTTATTGAACGCGAAGAAAGAAGATTAGAAAAAGAGGCCGAAAGAAAGTTAGAGGCTGAAAGGGAAATTAAGAAGTTGCAATTTGAGGAAGCTGAGGCTGAGACTAAGAGGTTGCAGATTGAGGCTGAACAAAGAAGCTAAAGAAATTCTCGAGGAAAAGAAAAGCAGAGAAGGGAAGAGAAAGAAGATTAGCTGCAGAAAGAGAAAGAGAAGAATTAGCTGCAGAAAGGGAAGCAGAAGATAAAAGATTACAAAGGGAACATGAGTTACGACTAAGGGAGTTTGAGTTTCAAGGCCTGCTCCTGAAAATGGTGCCAGTCCCTTTGCCTCTGATGCTACGGTTACTCAGGGAGCCTCAACCTCAGCTATGAATTTTCATTTAGATCATTTTGTTGAGAAAGACGATGATATTGAGAGCTATATAAATAGGTATGAACTATTAGCTACCACGTATGGGTTAGAGAGAGAAAGGTGGAGCTTAAAGTTATCTCAGGGACTTCGTGGGGCAGCTTATGAAGTTTTTGCAAAAAGGAGCAGAGGTGATCAGGAAAATTATGACATGCTAAAGCAGGCTCTTTTGTTAAGGTATGAAAAGAATGCAGAATTTTATAGGAAAAAATTTAGGAATGCTAAACTACTGTCAGGTGAAACCTATCACCAGTTCTCTGCACGAATAGAGACATACTTGGAGAAATGGACTTCTCTGGGGAAAACCCAAGATCTTTAAGGAAATGGTCCTTATAGAGCAATTAAGAGAGTCCATGGCTCCAGACCTGAGAAAGTTTCTCATGGAACAAGGTGCAGAGAGGCTGGGTGAGTTGCTAAATGTTGCTGAAAGGTATCAAGCAGCTCAAGCAGAGGTAACAGGTAATAAAAAGAAACAAGTGGATAACTTTAGGGCACCACAGAACTTTAATAAATTTGATCCTAGGGATCAAAACAAAGGTAAGCACCAATTTGATAGGCCACGGTATGAAAATAAAAATAAATTCCCACAATTCGATGAAAGGAAATATGATGAAAGAAAATCTTTCAACCAAGGAAAAAGGTGGTGTTGTAAAAATTTGTCAGATGGACAATCATGACACTGACCGTTGCAGAAGGAAACCTGTGTATATGGCAACCCTTCAGGTCAGGTCGACCTCAAGACAGGAGGAGGATATTATGTCGGATACCCCTCCAGAAGAGATGAGGAAGGCACAGGCTGGGGATAAAACACTCAAGCCTTGTTTCAGAAAATTGTCAACTTGTCATACAACTCCAGGCAAGGGAGATTTTTACATGAAAAAACAAGTTAGATGTATGTATAGGAAAGACTGGAACTAGATCCAAAGGTCATCACGGACAGCTGGTACTTCCAAAAAGATATAGGAGGGCAGAATTAATAAGGAGCCTACATGTGAAACCAGATGGGGGACCATGAGAAAATAGGTACCAAACCCATCATTCAAAAGGTGGCTCACAATTATTATTGGCCCAAAGCAAGATGGGACATTGAGAATTTTGTAGAAAGGTGTAGCATAGCACATGAGGGAACACCCACAAGTGGGAACATGGATCAGGACCTGGACACGCCACAGGGGCAAAATTAGGCCTGATAATAAAAAGAAAAATAGATTTGATAAAGTGGACCAAATGGAATGGGAAGCCCCTTTTCACGGACAAGCTTCACTTAACTGTTTTACAATGGCCACTATGCGGAGAGTGCAAAAGGATGTCTTACCCCAGGATAAGCCGAAAATCCCTCAATCGGACTTAAACAAACTGGAGGAAGAGGATGTAGAGAGGAAATCTCTCATCAAGAATTTTAAGTGGGGAGAAAGCCCCAGAAGAAACTTTGGTAGCGGTCGTTTTGTGAATGATAATTCTGGGAGGAAAAAAATCATCACATAAAAAAGCGCTTCATAAGTGGGGAAGAGACCATACACTGACAGATGGTGCCTGGACAAATGTTAGAGTCCACACAATTAAAAAGCGTAAGCGTACCCATATGTAGCTTTGTTAAGAACGTGGACTGATGAAAAGGCAGAGGAAAACATTACATCTTCATACACTATTACATACCATGTGAATGAGCTGACACACTCGGTTCGAAAAACTGGCTGATGAAGAACTTGCCAATAGAAAATTTGAAACATAGCCAGATAGAAGACAAGACAAATACATGTTTTTCTGCTATTTATAACAGGAGGAAGGCGCGCGAAATTGACAGAAATTTGGCTGTGTGATGAGGAATAGAATTGGTACTTTGCTGAAGGCTTCTGCTTTGCAGCCTTTTTCGCCTCCCGGGAGTCAAGAATAAGTTACAAATTGAGGATGGAGCAGGGTCCATATACTCCATTTCTAAAGAGAAGGTTGTACTAGAACAAATTATAAAGGGATTACATTATTAGATAAGAAAGGGGAAAAGAAAAAAAATCTATCATGTTAGAATCTCCTGAAGAAAAGTAGAATAAGATTCGGAATGGAAAGAGAACATCAGGGGAAGAGACACAACTTATGTTGACCGATTGTCCATTCGCCATGGAGAGATTGAAACAAGGAAACTCAACGTTTCATCATTTGAATATCCATTACACCCCTGTGAGTACAGCAGCACAGGTGAAAAAATCAGATACACGCCATTTAAAAAAATCGAAAACTACCAGAAAGAGAGAGAGTTGCAATACAGGTTTCTAAATAATCATGCCAGAGAGTGTGTTAACAGACCGACCAGGGCATACAAACCTATTGGAATATGATATGAAACTCATAGACTCCACACCCATGTCCCTGTATTGAAACCAAGTATTCGTATTTCCGTTTGCTAAAGAAAAAAAGCTTTGAAGGAAGAGTATAGCGTCGGGTCTCCTATCTTTTTGAAGGAAGGTAATTATTTACGCAATAGAGACGAGCATGAAGTGATCTTCTATACGTATAGACTCCGAGTGGTTGTTAAACATTCTTTTAAGTGAAGCCTCCCTCATGGAATAGAACATAGACAGAACTCTGTATAGATTACAGGTAAGACTGAATCGCTAATTACTCAAAAGCCAAGGACAGGTGGATGAATCCATTGCCGGATACAAATCAGCGAGACTTCTTGCATGCCAGGCTCAGAATAAAGCTAAATATTTCTCAAAAGTGGATCTGAGTAAAGGATACTATCAGATTCCAGTAAAGCCTGAGGTTAGACCATACCTAGCTTTAGTACCTCAGAAGGACACTATGAGTTTAATAGATTGCCATTTGGATTGAAGAATGCGCCTAGTGTCTTCTCTAGAATGATGAGAAAATTATTGGATCCTCTGAATAATCCCTTGCAATACTATAACAAATTTTATGGATAATGGATGATATCCTTATAGCAACAGAAACATTTGAGGAACACATTGACTCTCTGAACATGCTGTTTGATCGACTTAGGGAGGCAAATTTAACAGCCCGACCAACCAAATGTTGCGTTTGATGTATAGAATTGGAATTTTTTTAGGGGCACACACAGTATTATCAGCTGGAAACATGACCCCTTGACCCAAAGAACTTTAGAGAAACTACAGCAATTCTTACCCCGAGGAACGAGACCAAATCAAACCAAGAAGGACGTGAGATCCTTTTGTCACCATTATGTGGTTTCTCATCTACCAGAAGTATGATCAAAAACTTTAATTCCATATGTGCACCTTTTAACGGAATTGACACGACAGGTGTAAACGGGACTTTTCTCAGATCGCGCATTACATGGACAGCCACACAATGTGAAAGTCTGACTTACCAAGAATTGAAAGGAAAGAGCCTCACAAGTAAACCCATTTTGAAATTACCTGACTTAAGTCAAGAATTCATAGTAAGGACGGATGCAAGTAATATTGGGTTAGGTGCAACTCTACTACAGAATATCAGATGACATGCATTTGGATGAGGGAATTAAGCCCCAGTGGCATATGCTAGCAGAAAGTTGAGAATAAATTTGATAAAAGCTGAAATCAATTGTCTACTCAAACTAGCGAAAAAGAATGTCTTTGGCAGTAATATATGGGCAATAAAGAAATTCAATATTTATCTATCTATAATGGGACAAGGCATTTAAGTTGCAAACTGACCATCCACAAAACTTCTAATCGTTCATTTAGCACAGGCTAAAGCATGAGATAACTCTAGGTTACATCCGATAGGGTCTTTGCTTCTGGCTCCATATACAATTTTTAGCATCTTGAATATATATACTAATCCTGGAAAAACCAATCTGGGAGCGGATTTTTTAAGCCGCCATCCGTGTGATGAGAATCACCGTAAACCCCAGAAATAATAATAAATTTCTCTATGTGTATATAGAATAAAGGACTGACATATAATGTCTGTTTTAAGAGGAGAGGGAGGGGTGGTCATGAATATTCTAATCCACATATATAAATTATTAGGTAAATATGAAGCCTAACAAATAAAATTAATAAAGAGAAGAGCAATGGTAACATGACAGTGCTGTCACAAAGAATGTACTCGAAATCCCCCTTGTTTTCTGCTCTTCGTCATGCCCCAAATTGTCTAACGCTTTCACGAGTTGATAGTAAAAATGCCCCCCCTTACATACATATATATATACCCGCCTTCTTCAATGAAACGTGTGGCTGTAAATTTTCTTGAAAAGCACATTAAGAGACCGTACTGGAGCGTAATGACCTAAAATTAATTCCTAACATTCATTATAATTCTACTATTCGTTTACGGCAAAACGATACGATAAGCAGTTGATGGATGACAAAAGGATACTGACGAGATAGGGAGAGGCAGAAAGTCCGAACATGCAACACGTCGCTCGACGCGCGATACACAATGACTCACCAATCACGCCGTGTAATTCTAACAAGCACTAAACTTTTTCAGACGAGACAGTGATACATTATACACATACACCTTTCCCAGAGGTTAGGGTTATAAATCATGGAACAGGGACTCTTAATTAGAAAAGATGAACATTATGATGGTTTACGGTTTGAGAACACATTTATAACAGTACCCAGACGACAGCACATTCTTTCGAAACAGGAGGTATAGAAGAAATTGCATATTTTTGCAGCTCCTTAATCTTGAATTGGGTTGCGAGCCACAAATAATTAGTCTCCGTTAACCAAATATTCCAGGTATTTTTGAGTGTTAAACTTTGGGCTTGCGCTGACAGCAAAACAATCATAGTGTAATCCACGATTTTTTTTACGCAAAATAGTCCCCAGAATTAGGCATAAATTATACCTTCAAAATAAAATTTTGGGGTTTTGCCTGACAGCATAACCACAATTCATTTCTCTGCTCATAATAATATGACTGTGTTGTTATTTTATAACGTACATTTTTTGCAAAAAACCTACTTACGTTACACATAAATTAGCTGCTATCCACCACATCGTAAACTCAAACCCAAATTGACTTGATAAAGGCAGTCCAGTGGGGCAAGCGCAAATGAAAGCCTCAATAACAACTGAACGATTGACAGATTTGCGGTGCTATAAAAAAATGGCTAAACTAAATCGAACTAACTATCCATTGGTTTCGTAGTTGAGGGGAGACGGGAAAAGATAACATTTTTTCAAACACTTGTCGAAACGTGGCTCATTGGCCAGTCTCGCTGATATACACACTTGGGAGCGTTAGTTCGAGAACACTAATTCAAATAATGTGACTTGATAAAAGCGAATCAGTACGGGTTGAAGCCAGCTCACATTAGTTACTGCTAAAATAAAAGCCTGGAACATAGGCAGAAACAGGAATATGTTGTGCCAGTTCATGTGCCAGAAATTCATTGCTATGCAGCGTAGTCAACGTATCAAAATGAGTTTAATTTCTCATGGATATTGTCGGTGGACAGTGTGTACCTTGAGGGTCAGTCTTGAGCAGCATCTGTCAGTAGATAATTTGCTGAATCCAGAGTCGGACAGCATACACCTTGGTCTTTTTAGCTATCAGTGAGGTGTCTCCTGAGCCCAGAGGAGAATTCGAGCAGAGGAGTCCTTTCCTGCCGCCATCACGCCAGATAAGCTAACTTGGCCAGCTGAGCTCACATTATGTCCCCTCATCTTGAAATAACTTTATAAAAATACCATTCAGAGGGGAATTTACTTGTCTTAAAATCAGGAACTGTGAACATCTCCAATAATAGCCCCTAAAGACAAACTATTGAAGTCATGATGACAAATACCAACAGAGCTTGAACAAAACAAAACCAGTATTACCTCATTTTACTACTACACAACTGACACACATAGAACATTTGTAATAATATATGTCACTACAATATTCATATTAAATACATTCTGTACATAACTTGTAATTTAAATTGATAGTGATTCCTGGTTCCCTTGTAGTTGAATCAGGACACATATTCATTCATGCCAGTAATGAATACATATTGTTATGATTGAACCGTTTAACTAATCGACTGTCTTTTAAGCGAGTTCTTCTCATTGTAAGACGTGTTATATGTTATGTGTGCAGGTGTCCACAATGTGTTTTGTTTAAGATAAGTAGTGGATTAAATTAAAATTGTTTTATCACTGTCTGTTTGATTTGCTGACTTACACTTCACATTCGACCATACACACATACCCTAGACACAAAACGTAGTCACCAGAAATTACACTATTCCAGAATAATTCTGACTGAGATATATAGATATGTGGCAGCAAGTAAGGTTTTTATAATATTTCTATTATAAGTATTTTTTATTAATATATTTTATTATTACCTTCAAAAACAGCTGACATCTAAGATTACAGTACCCAATAAGTCCCTTATAAATAATCTTAACCCATCACCAATTCTAGGGACCACCACAGTTTAATGGGTCATATTTTTTTCTATAAATTTAGGTCTTCATGTTTTAGAATTTATTACGAACTGTGCCCCATTATTTTCATTTTATTTATATGATTTGTATTTTTGTAATTTATTAGTTCATGTTCCAAAATTAACCCTTACGTTCATAACCAATACCTACAGTTGTTAAGCAAATTTTCCAAGCATAATTTTTCTTTAGCATGATGAAAAATGAATTTTTAAAGTTTTCAAAATGAGTACAACCTTGTTAGAGTGGTTATTAGTTTTTACTTTTAACTACAAATGTAGGCTTCCATGGGAGCGGCTTAGTATGACTTCTACATGGCCTGATTATAACTGAATATACAGACGCCTTTTCCCGCTTCAAGGAAGCAAAAGAGAAGCAATGAGCCCCAACACCGCTTTAACAACTATTTCGCATTTCTATACATGGTCTGATTAACCACCCAACATAGCCAGTTACTCAAGGGAAATCCCTCCATCATTATAGGATTCATGGTCTTAATGCGGAGCTAGGCGAGTGCTAATAAACATGAATCTAATTCGTCAACTCAGCTTACTGTTTTTCTCACATGGATTACCAAATTACTCATTAACTCTTCCCAGCTAATATACATAAACTAATATCCTTCCAAACGTTACGTGCAACGATACGTTATAAAACCCAGGTTTATATATCCTTATTAAATTCCGTCATACTGATATTCTGCTTACAACTTGAAATACTCAACATACTATTCACCCTTAAACCCCAATGGCAGGGTTTTCGGCGGCTGAACCCACATATACACAAAAAATCAATACCATACATAGTGCATGAATGAATAAACAATGGACGAAGACAGCCGATTGTTTTTACAACTCGGAGCTTGCAACTGTCCCACCGCATGCGCATGGTTCTGATATTTGTGTATTTATGCAGTATTTGAGTCGATAGAATTACATGGCCCATGACCCCCCCCGAAACTTTTCTTCAAAAACTCAATCTTCAGGACGGTAGGATATTTTCTTCGAAAAGCTCTTCAGCTACGCATTGTGACGCGTGTACAGGATACAGAGCACAGGAGAGGATAAATTCAACGTCGTGAACGAGCATGAACAACTTGATCGGGCGGATATGTTAGGCAAAGAGTTGATAGAGGCGGACATAGAACGCACTAGAGAATGACACACAGAACTTTGATAAGGCTATACACCAGAAACGAGTACATAGGGAAATATAGAAATGAAACTAGAAATATGCACTCGTAGATTCTATGTAGGAGGTGAGAGGAGAAATATTCCGTCTCATTACAATGGAAGCCCTGATCTGTTCGTTGCTAACCGTGTACACGATTGGAAGAGCATCTACTTTATCGAAGCAGAAAAAAAAACAAAAATTTTATAGATTAATAAGTGATACTTAAATTTTTTAGAGAGATCTTAACTTCGGGCATACGAGTTTGGTGCGACAGCACAGCATAGAGAATACAAAAACTGCAGCATCCAGAACGACGCTTGACGTGCCAGAGTTGACCGAAGACATCGTCTTGTAAGCACTCAAGGTAAAAAAATGTGTATATGTAGGAGGTCGTTTATGCCTAGAGTCACTATAGAACTGTTATCCACTAAGGTGCAGTGAAAAGTAGGTTACTCTCTTGTTATCATCGATTCGGATAAGTGTCCATGGGAGAGACAAGACCAGACAGATCTGACATCCCACTGTCACTCCGGGCAAACTAACATAGGCGTCTAGTTCTTCCTTGGCATGATCGAATAAAGAGTCTCGATTATTACAGAGTGTGAATGCTGATGTCTCGTCTGGGATTTTGAGAAAATAGAGTGGAATAACAATCAAAGGATATGCGGCCAGCGGTTATGTCTAGATTAGTGAACAAATTATTCTATGGCTAAATAAAAGGTCATTAACTAGTTATTTGCGAGGTCTGGGAAAAAAAGGTATATTCGCAGCGTAGACCCCTGAACAGGGTAAACTCGTTGGACCGCCTATGAGTGTCACTGTTGGAACACGAAACAAGTAAATGAGAACGTGAATGATGCTTCTTTGACCAGATTGCGAGATGCATAAGCCATCCATTTTGTATGTGCAATCGCCTAGAAACCATCATAGATATACTCGTGTAATCACAGTATGTGCACAGATTGTTGGCACCCCAGCGTGTTCGTGTTGATAATTTCCACATGTGCTTAGCGTTCTCGCCATTAGTATGGCGTAACTCCTTTTATTGCCTGACTCCTAATGTTTTGTATAATAATAATTTCTTGCCTCATGTCTCTGATGTTTAGAGATCAGCCCTGCGTTATATTAGTGAGATGGACAGTGGGTACCCTTTTGCGTTTGGTTATTGTCTGTTTTAGCCCCATTAAAGCTGGTACGATATCTGCTACCTTCTTCGGTATCTCGAATATGGTAAGAACATCTATCCGGAATGTCTTTCTAAGCAGCGGCATTTTTAGCGGGACGTACCCATTTCGGCGTTTAGTTTCTTTTGCCGGGTTGCACTCCTGACCATTCATGGTGAAAGCGATCCCGAAACACTACTCGAGCTTCAGCCAGACTGCACCTGCTGCACATGACTGTATTCACTTGAGGGGACCGATACCACGCACGTGCGCAATGCGAAGTGGCTGCGCGATAGTTCGAGTCTCTTGAGTACATGGTGGTGCTTATATAAGTCTAGCAGGGTCTTTCTTGTCCAGCCTCTCTGGCTCGCTTGGTCTCCTGATAGCAAAGCATCCCTCGTACCATCAGCTCAATGGGCCGAGAAATAAAGTCGCTCATAAGGGAACTGAGTCTTTCCTTGGGAGGTCTACCCTGTCTCAGGTATCAGGGAAGGGTTGAAACTTGATACGAGTTTTGTCATCTCTCCTAGAGTCTCTAACGTATAAAACTAATTTTCTTAGTATCTTATATTCATTGGTCAAATCTATTACTCAAACGGTCCTGCGAGAATATACGTCATATCATAATACGTTCATTAATCATTATGGCTTTAAAACAAAACTAATAGTAAAGTGCGACATATCAATCGCATCACAGTTACCGCGACTCAACCAAACATTCCCCCCCTGAGTTATCTTAAAACGGCGATTAATAGCTTATTCCTAATTTTCGATTGTACCAATAATCATATATTAAAATGATAACATACCACTATTTGTAAAATGTTGTATGATAGTTATCTGCGTATGGTTTCTACGATGGCGGAAATTTACCGCCAAACGTAAATTCACTTTTTAAACTAGAGTATTGAAATTTTTTTCGTAAAGGATAACACAGTACAAGTACAGGTAGTTAGGCCATGAGGAAGCGACATTCCCCCCCCCCCCCTCCCACCCCCCCCCCCCCCCCCCCCCCCCCCCCAATTTTTACTCGTGAGGACCAGTGACTAGTGTAGAAATTTTGAACAAACTTTGTGCAATCAAATGTTCGTTGACCTCGTTGTTGTTAGTGACACAACCTAAACATTTTCGTTTTTGACTCAGTTGAATATAATACCTGTGGTGTCTGCCCCATTTAACACATAAACCACATGCTTATATTTTATAGAGCCTTGTAGTCAGATGCTGCATAAGATGCGGCATGTTGTGTGTTGTCAAATATGTGGATCTCTCAGACGGGTAGAAGATATGTATATGTGTGAATCCGGCCAAAGTGGAGTGAAAAACACCTTGAGCTTTTTGTGCTTGACTGCTTGTTGTTATTTTTCATTTTAGCGGCATGTTCATCAGTAAAAATACGACATTGCTCGCTACAGAAGTGTTTCACCTGTTTCTGAAGGATTATGGTTCTGTGACCAAGAGATTATCTTTGCTTCACTATCTTATTCCTCAAGCTAGTTGAATTAATCTGTCCACTTGATGGTGGTTTTATACTCAAATGTTGCAAGGAGTACAATTTTCGCTAACGTAAATGGAACGTCCTTGGATTGTATGACTGGATCGCAAGGGATATAAGTTCCTTAGATTCAATGAGATGTCGAACGTAATCGTTTCAAAAAGGCCAAGAGACTGTTTTAGTTCCTAATTGATCCATAGAATGGGTCTGATTAAAGAACCTGCTGTCTGTTGCTGGGATAGTGGATAATACTCGGAAACAGTATATATCGCTTATGGGAGAGAGATGTTACACCTGGATGCGTAGATAGGATGAATGAAATGAACGGTGCATTTATTATGAAACAAGACAAGCGGACAGCAAGTTGATTTGGAAAAAAAATACCATTTCTCACCAATTATTCAAACGCAGTATACTGCCACTGTGTGACAGGCGGAGTGGTTAACAATTTTACCTGATATTAATAAATTGTCCAACGACTTTACACAAATGGAAGTATTGATCAAACAGAGCCACACAAACATGCTTTACATTTTTGAGCGTTTTTTATGTTTGTAGGTAGAGGAATGAGGAGAGCTTTCAAGTTTGTTAATTTTTGGTCTAGCAATTATGTGACAGACGCAAAGTTCTTATGCTTTTCTATGATTAATCCTGCATTTTCTTTATGAGGTTTTTCATTCGTGATTTTCTTTATTTTTCTGAATTTGTTTTTTTTTTTTTATTCGTTTATTTTCTTTGCCATTTTTGATTTTTTTATGTACTATTTTTTTTTGTAATTTTATGTGTGTTTTGTTGTTTTGTTTTTTTTTTTTTTTTTTTCTTTTTTTTTTGTATTTCTTGATTGTATGTCTTTTAGTTATTTATTTGTCCACGTTTTTTTTTTGATGTTTCTTATTTTTTTTTTTGTTTGCGTTGTTATGCTGTTTTGGATGGTCCTCTTTTATGTGTGTGGTGTTTTGTAGTGTGTTGATCGGTTTGAGTGTTACATATGCATGTGTGTTTGTTTTGTTTTTGTTAGAGACTTTTTTACTTTGCACAGAAACCTAAAAAAATGAAGTTTTATTTTTTTATATATTTTTCTGATATGTTTTTGTTTTCATTTGGTTTGCTGTTTTGTTTCTTTGTTTTGTTTTTTTTTGTTTTTATTTAGTTGAAGAATTTTCTGGTTTGGCCCCCACAGCGTACACAGATTCAAGAAATAATTAAATATATAATTCTTTTTTCTACACGTTTCTTTTTGTTTTTGTGTTTATGTCTCTGAGCGGTTCTTCCATTTTTGATCCTGTCTTGTTAGATTAAATTTACTAAGTTGCACAAAGTAATTTCTTAGTTTTAGAGGCTCATGGAAACTAACAAAAAAACTGAAATATGCGTGTATTTATCTTCATGTATTGGTGGGTTTGGTTATTATTACTGTAGGGGCATGTTTCGAGGGATTAAGTTGGGTATTAAATATTCATTTTGATTCTATAGGTCATTCTTCTAGAAAATTTTTAGGGTACTTTGTAGAATCCCTAGCCCGATAGGGGTAACTATGACAGGTTGAATAAAATCAATCTGTAAGTTGGTCTTGTCCCAGTGGCTCTCTCAATGCTGATGTGAGATAAACACTTATATATGTAGACTAACCGTTTTTTATATCATCTAGGATGGCTATTGTTGGTGAGAGCGCATCAAGGGTCAAAGAGCGATTATGTCTAAAGTTGGAGTTTGGAGAAGAGATAACGCTTTTATTGAGTACATGTTTTGTACACGCTCAACCAAACATCACAAAAATAAATGCGATCATTTAACTATGACACATACGAATTTACACCTGTAAATATTGAGCGTAACAGGACATAGTGACTTAGACCGTGCTACACTATTCCCACAAGACGGTCCGGCTCTTTGTGTGGCAAAGGACCACAAGTTAGTATCAGTGACGTTTGAGGATCTACTCTATCACAGTGTTTTATCTCTACACATGTAGATCTCTATCGAACAAGCTGAGCTAATTATCATATTTAGAAATGTAGATATCTCTAACAAACTTCATACATGCGACAATCTAGTGATGGACTAACCCTCGATTCGGATATCTGGTGAGAACTCAAACCCAACTCGCCAGGAGTTCAGATGACGATTAGCGTGGTAAGATTTTAGCGCTAGCTATAGGGCAAAAGTATGCCACCATAGGAGAGAATCGTTTAAATCATCATCAAGAGAGTAGGGCCATAGTCAACTGAGTTCATGGAAGGGGGTGTATTTGGACGAGCCCAAAGAAAAACATGGTATGTTTTGCCTGACTAAACAACAAGGATGTGCACAGGGAGACGTGCCACCACGAAGTGCAAAAACAAATACTACATGTATAAGCTGATGAAGGAAGACAAAAATATGTTCCAGTATGTAAATTCCTAAGAATAAAAATATATGAAAGGAACAATAATAATTATGCTATGGAAGCAACTAAAAGAAAGAAATAAAGTCTTGATAGCCTAAAGAAGTTTTGAAGAAGCATGGACTTATGCAGAAATTATTTATTTATGAAAATGCCAGAATCGATGATTTAAATGAAACTTGTCCAAATTGTATTAAGAGCAATGTGTCGCTCTCATATAAGTTCCCTGTGTTGAATAAAGTGAAAAATAAAAAAAAAAGTCGTTTAAACACAGAAGTTTTCGAGAAATGATTTCCAGTTGGAAGCATGAGATATGGAAGTTTGTAGAGATAATAACCAGTTAATATTTGATGACAGTTAGTAAAGATTGAAAAGAACTTTAGAACACAAAGAACATTCGATTACGGAAAAAAACTGTGGCCAGAATTTTGGTGACTACATTTCAGAACAGTAATACAATATCCCTAGACATCATTCAACATACTGGAGCCAGAAGGAAAAGTTCCTTAACAGATAGGGACCCCGAAGAAAATTCATTGGGGTTTCTCGTCCGGTAGTCACCACTACAAATATATGCCACATTAGTCAAGCTTTTCAATAAGGAGAAGCAGCTCCAATATACAAGGTAATTGAAAATACTTTATCAAGAACATTTATCATCGTTTTAAGGAAGGTCAAGGTCAAGCGCACAACCTTATAACGGCAAGAAAGGATCAATGTTTGGAGAACCTTATTAAGATGGAGATATCGCCAGAAACAACTATCATCAGCTGGAAAAGGGTCGTGAACTGAACATTTTGAACTATATTTCGTTGACCTGTAAATTTGTAATCGGCAACACGAAGCAGTGACGTCATATGGCAAAGTTCCCAACTGCCAAAAGTCAAACAAGCCTCAACAAGGAAACTCAGGATTTCCACTCAAAATAAATTCAAGATCAGCATCCTTCGATCAACATGTCGAATAGATCTAACGAAGCATCGAAGATTTACAATACCAGCTTCGCTAGAGGAAGGGTACTTTCCAGGGGGATCTGGGTGAGATCGTTTTCCTTCGTTTTTTAAAATCAAACAGTCCAAAAGCCAGGACTGAGGAAGATATTTTACCACTGCAGAATAAGTTCATGTTCAATGTCGAGACGTATTGTCTGATCATCTGAAACCACCAAGATGTCCCTTTTTCTTGCTGATCATAATCTTTTATCATTATATTATACGTTTGTCATCCTTATATGTATTGCGGGATTGGTTGGTAGGGCTTAATATTTCTGTAACTTCTTCGGAAGATCCAGAAATGTTAACGATTCTGTAGGGTTTTATTGAATGAATTGTCAAAGAAGTCCAGTGATTACACTGTGGAGTATTTGTCTTTGATAATCCATTGAATATATTTAATAACACTGACTAACAAAAAAAAATTTTTTTTTCTTTCTCTAACATTTCTATGTTTTTCTGGTCAATTTTAATGCGCTGTTTTTAAATCTGCAAACCGTTTTTCTCTATCAGGTCGGGATCTCTAGAAATACGCAATTGAAGTTTTTTAACAAGCATACAGTATTACAACATCATTTGTACAAGAAGTATAACAGTTATGTAGGCTTGAATTTCTTTGCAGTCGACTTTCGTCGGTGAATGGCATGTGGTACATCGCGATGAAGCATCCAACAATAATCGGCAAGCATGGTCACACTCCACCGTCCTTGATAACGTGACTCCATTACGGCGATATCTTGATGGAATCGTTCTCCATGTTCATCGCTGACTTCGCCAAGGTTGTCAGGGAAAAAGTCAAGATGCGAATCGAGCAAATGGATTTTGAGGGACATGTTACAGCCCATAATTCTGTATGCATCTTTGCACTGCTTAACAATATGCACATAGTCGACAGATTTGTGATTTCCCAGAAAGTTATCGACGATCGATTTGAATGCCATCCATGCGCGAAGTTCACTACCATGTAACAAGTTCTCGAATTGTTTGTCTGCAATAACTTTCCTAATCTGAGGTCCTACAAAGATACCTTCCTTTATCTTTGCATCGCTAATTTGCGGAAACTTTTCTCGAAGATAAGTGAAAGCTTTGCTCGTTTTATCTAACGCTTTTACGAAATTCTTCATGAGCCCCAACTTTATATGTAACGGTGGTAAAATGATGCTGTCTTTGTTAACTAATGGCTCGTGTATTACATTTTTATGCCCGAGCTGCATACGATCCCTGATAGGCCACACCTTTCTTGCATAATGTTCCTGTCTGTTGCGGCTGTCCCATTCACATAGGAAGCAACAAAATTTAGTATACCCAGTCTGCATGCCCGTGAGAATTGCAATGACCTTTAGGTCTCCACAAATCCGCCATTGGTAGTCATTGTACTTTATTTTTGGCAAAAGTATAGCCATATTGTCATAAGTTTCTTTCATATGAACAGAGTAGGCGACTGGAATTGATGAAAATAAATTTCCATTATGCAATAACACGGCTTTTAGACTAGTCTTGGAAGAGTCGATGAAAAGTCGCCATTCGTTGACTATGTGCTCATGACCGAGGTGCACCATTAGACCTTTTTACATCTTTGCAATAGCAAATGTCATCATCCATCTCAAAGTATTGAACAAGTTCTCTGTGTCTATGACGAAATTTAGATATCGGAGTATTGGGCGCTAAAAGATTCCATTCTTTGAGTCGCGAACCGAGTAATTCCGCTTGTCCTTTGGTGAGAGCGAGATCACGTATTAGATCTGAAAGTTCTGAATGGTTAATTAAGTGAACACCATCATTCACCGGTACATAATCCGAGTCAGAATTAGTTTCTAAAGCAGGTAAACTATCACTTTCTGATGGTTCATTCACGTCCAACGGATATTGTTTCTGGTGGACCTGGGATCGGACACGTGATTGGATCATGAGGCACTGGTTTCGAAACCGATTCAATATTTGGATAAACCACAGACTTTCTAGTTTTAAAAGTGAAACCATAGATATTTGTCAAGCAGAAGTAACAATCAGTAGCGTGATTTGTCGGTTCACGCCATATTACTGGCACTCCAAAAGGCATCGACTTATGCTTCGGCGATTTTCGTAACCAACCTGCCAATGTATTTGCACAAGTCGAACAAACTGCATTTGGCTTCCAAGATTTATTTGCATCATCAACTTTCGAATCGAAATAAAGTTCATATGCTTTCTTTAGCAATGGTGTAAAGTTTTTCTGGTGAACACGATCGGTAAAATATCCGCACACGTAACAGAACAGATCAGCCGAATTTCTACAACTTCTAGAAGCCATATTTCACTCAGAATTATTTCAAAATACAGTAACTATTTGAAATATAACGTAACATATGTCATGCATCTTTTAGCAGTATAAAAAGTAGAATTATTTTGCATTTTATTAATTTTTAAAAAGTTATATAGTAAAAATGAAACGGAGCAAATAACGGTTTCCCAAAAATATATTTATTCACAAATATCTTAAGAACCCGACGTGATAGAGATAAACGGATTTCAAATTTGAAATCAGCGCAAGAAACTGACCTAAGAACACTTATTCTTATATAAGAAAGAAAAATGTTGTTTGTCAGTGTAATTGTTTAGCTGTATCGTCGAGGTATCGCGTCTACTTTGGTTAATATTCTTATTTACGTAATAAGTCATTGTTTATTCGTCTGTTCACTATCTCCATCTTGTCTTCTCGTTATATTCGAATGCGACCTTCTGTAATTGTATGTCAATTTTTGTCTTGTTTGATCAATTAATATTTTGATACACATTTTCTTTATTTATGTACTTGTTGGACTTAGTTTCTTTTTATCTGTTGTGGAATGTTCTGTGATTAGTAAACAATCATTATCATCATCTTTGGCTAACTTGTGCCATTCATTACCATTGTATGTAACATTGGGAGCAAACTGCCACAGTAAGATCGGGAAGGAATTATTCACCATACATAGACATAAAAAGAGGTGTCAGACAAGGTTGTGTGCTGTCCCCCTGCCTATTTAATTTATACACCGAAAAAATTTTCAAACAGATACAGGAAATACCAGGACTGAACATCAGTGGAAGATCAATAAACAACCTTAGATATGCAGATGATACCGTGTTGTTAGCTGAAAGCGAACAGGAGTTACAAGAACTAGTGAAGCAAGTGAACAGTATAAGTCATGAATATGGACTCGACATTAATATTGAGAAAACTAAAACTATGATAATTAGCAAAACAGATGATAAACCCACATTAAAGATAAGCGTAAATGGGAAAATCCTGGAACAAGTCAAGAGCTACGTATATCTTGGTCATATAATAACAGAAGATGCAAGATGTGAAACAGAAATCAAGAAGAGAATAGGAATGGCCAAAGCTACATTCAACAACATGAAACATATACTGACATCCAAACAGTTATCTCATAAATTAAAACTGAGAATCATAAAGTGTTATATATATTCTGCATTTCTGTATGGTGCAGAAACATGGACGATGAATAAGCATTTGGAAGAAAGAATTGAGGCTCTTGAAATGTGGATATATAGAAGAATGGGGCGTATCTCATGGAAAGAGATGAAAACAAATAAGGAGGTCCTAGAAAATCTAGGTATGAAAAGAGAACTAATGAGAGAGGTCAAAGTTCGGCAGCTAAAATACTTTGGCCACATAAAAAGGCATAACACCTTGCAGAAGACCATAACAGAAGGGAGAGTTGAAGGTAAACGTGCAAGGGGAAGACAGCGCTATAAGTGGGAAGATAACATCAAGAGATGGACGGGAAAGAGTCTATCAGAGTGTACCACCAAGACAAGAGACAGAAGACGTTGGAGATCCATTACAGCCAACCTCCGTTGTGGAGATGGCAACTGATGATGATGATGTAACATTGCTCTTACATGAATTGAATTGACATTACATTAAAAAAAAATATATTGTTGTCGATATTGATAATTAAATAATACTGCATAAAACATATAAGTTTACCTATAATCATGTCATCCTTAGAAGATTTCAGACAGGAAGGTATAAGAAAAGGTTTATCAGGTGGGAAATTAGATGATTATGCAGAAACCAAATATGATAAACATATAGTCCACTTAGACAAAATATCAGAACGTGAACTAAGGGCACAAGAAAATGAATTGAGAGCTAAGGAGTTGGCTCAGAAGGAAAAAGATCGTGAACATGAAAATGAATTGAGAGCTAAGGAGTTGGCTCAGAAGGAAAAAGATCGTGAACATGAATTGGCATTAGAGAGATTAAAAATGGAGGCAAACGAGAAAGAAGAGAGATTAAAAATGGAGGCTGCGGCTCTGGCAATGGAAAAAGAGCATAAATTAAAAATGGAGGCAATGGAGAGAGAAGAGAAATTAAAAATGGAGGCAATGGAGAAAGAAGAGAAATTGAAAATGGAATCTGATGCTTTGGTACGAGATGCAAGGGAAAAAGAGCATAAAATGAAAATGGAAGAGAAAGAAAAAGAAATTGAACTAGCAAAAATCCAGTCTCAGGCTTCCGGTGATAACTTTGGATCAAATAATGATCATTTGTCGTGGATGCCAAAATTCAAATTGCCTAATTTTATCGATACTCGAGATTGTATCGATAGTTTTTTAGAAAAATTTGAGATGAAAGCCAACGATATGAAAATACCTAAATATCGCTGGAGCAATTTATTATCAGATCATTTGACAGGAAATGCCCAGAAATGTTTCATGCAATAAGATCAACAAAGTCGACTAGACTTTGATATTGTAAAGCAAGCCCTGTTAAGAAAATTCAGGTATACGGAAGAAGGTTTTAGGGAAAAATTTCATGCAATTTTACCCGATAAGAAGGTTGACTTCGGAGAATTTATCTCCTCCATAAAACTCTACCTCAATCGTTGGATTGAGTTAGCTGAAGTCCCTAACACTTATGAAGGGATAATTGATTTAATGTTAAGAGATAAGGTTCTTTAGGCAAGTAGTGCCGACCTAACAGCTTTTTTGCAGGAAAGACGTCCCAAGACCATTGATGAGTGTGAGTAACTAGGTCGACAATATGTCGTCGCCCATCCAGACAGAGATATCAAGAGATCTGCACCAGATGATTCATTACCGGTGGGTGCTGCCTATCATGACTATGGAGACTACCGTCAACGTTCTAAAACTTAGGATGGTAGAAACAGGTTTAATTTTAGCTCCTCCAATAGAGGAAGATACAACTTTTCAAAAAGGTATTTACCTGCACCATATGAGAGAAATAGGTTTCGTAATTTCTCCAACAGGGGTCGTGGATATCACAATGGTAGATGGAATAATGAAAGACCGCAATGGGATGGTAGGTTCAAGAATTATCAAAATAATCAAAACATTGATGATAGACAGAATTACAAGAAAGGTGGTAACCAAAATAATTCACGACATGCCAGCAGAAAACAACAACATACCAATGGTTGTGTGGAGCAAAGTAATGCTACTCCTGATACCAACCATGCAAATGCCTGTGTCATAAGGTCAAACAATACTGAGGAGTGTACAGAATGTAAAACTTTGTATGTACCAGGATCTCAAACGAGATTACTATGTGGTCATACATTGCCTACCATGGCATCATGTGAGAACATAGGACGTCTCACGATACATAAGGGTTTCGTATATAATAGGCCCATAACTGTATTGAGGGACACGGGATCAACTATTGTAGGTATTAGAGAATCACCTATTGATAAAACAGCTTTGACTGGTGAGTCAGTAAAATGTGTCACATTTGGTGGGACTATTGAATGTTTCCCACTGGCAAAGGTAGAAATAGACACACCTTTTTATACTGGTCTGGTGACAACATGTGTTTAAAAAAATCCAATTACACATTTAATAATTGGAAATATCCCTGGAGTAAAAGAATGTTCTCTGGGTGAGATTGAAGAATGGGTTAAATTCCACCCACTCATTGCTAATGCTGTAGTCACTAGGGCTCAACAGGCAGCTGATTTAAAAGCTAAGTCACCATCAGTAGTAACTAAAGACGCTTCTTTACGACATGCACATGATATTACTCCAGAGTTGTTCGTAACAAAACAAAAAGAAGACGAATCTTTGAGACGTTTATTTAATTTAGCTCAATCAGGAGAGGTCATACCTACAAAACAATCAACATCTTGTTTTAAATTGAAAAACTATGTTTTGACTACATGTTTCAATAAAGGTACAAATACTTATACACAAATTGTATTACCTAGAATTTTTAGACCTTTGGTTTTGAAAACCAGTCATGATATCACTATGGCAGGTCATATGGGTGTTAAGCGCACCTTAAGCAGAGTTACTTCATGTTTTTATTGGCCTGGCGTAAATAAAGACGTCAGACTATATTGTCGTTCATGTCCGACATGCCAGAAAGTATCTTGTAAGGGCAAGGATCATATGGAACCCTTACAGATAACAGATGTACCAACACGCACTTTTCAAAAAGTTGCCATTGACATCATCGGTCCGATAGTCATGTCAGAACGAAAACACCAGTATATTTTGACATGCATTGATCTTTGTACAAGATGGCCCGAGGCCATACCATTGAAAGAAATTACTACTATTTCAGTGGCAGAGGCATTATTTTTGATATTTTCAAGAATAGGATTACCTGAGATAATCTTATCTGACAGGGGGACTCAATTTATGTCACAGTTAATGAGGCAGATTGAAGATATGTTGGGTATTAAACATGCTTTTACCAGTCCATACAGACCTTGCTCAAATGAGGTGAGTGAGCGCTACAATGGGACTTTAAAAAGAATGTTAGGGAAGGTTACAGAGTCAAATCCTTGTGATTGGGACAAACTGTTACCGGCAGTTCTCTTCGCTTTTAGAGAAGTACCACATGAGAGTACAGGGTTCTCTCCGTTTGAACTCGTCTATGGGGCCAATCCGAGAGGTCCTGTACACATATTAAAAGATTTACTACTTGGCTCTACCAAAAACGAAGAAAGTCGCAGTAGTTACGAGTTTGTTATTGATCTCAGACAGCGTCTGTCTGATGCTTGTAAGGTCGCAGCACAATCAATTCAAAACTCCACCCAGAGATAGAAGCTGCTTCACAACCAATTTCGAAAGCTAAGAAAATTTTTACCAGGTGGTGAAGTTCTTTTACTGCTTCCTACAAAAGAAAATAAACTACTAATTTCCTGGCAAGGGCCATACACAATAAACAAAAAAATAACTGATGTCGATTATGCTATAAACATCAGGGGAAAAGGCAAAACATATCATGTAAATATGTTAAAAGCATACACTCAACGTCTTCCTGAATTACAGGGCATTTGGAACAATATTGATGAATAGACTATTTCTTCATCTTTTGCAGTGGTCCATGCAGAGGACACTTTCATCTATTCCTTTGAGGTTTACTTTACCTTCACTAAAATCAGTTGAATATTGGAAAAATGTTTCCATTTCCCAATCGCTTCATCCTTCTTCACAAGAACAAGTCAGAGACATTCTTAGATCTTTTTATGATGTATTAACGGAATTACCTGGTCGTACTAATTTGATTACACATAACATCATCATTACCAACCATAAAACAATTAAATTACGACCATATCCAATTCCTATTCACTATAAAGAGCTAGTAGAGAAAGAAATTAAGGAAATGCTCAACATGGGTATAATAGAACCCTCTTCGTCACCATATGCTTTTCCCATGGTATTGGTGAAGAAACAAGATACATCATTAAGAATTTGTATTGACTTTAGAAAATTAAACAGCATAACCGTTACTAATGGGGAACCAATGCCAATCTTAGAAGATCTTTTGCCTCAGCTATTGCAGGCAACATATTTTAGCAAACTGGACTTATCTAAGGGATACTGGCAAATCCCGTTATCAGAAGAACCAAAGCCATTAACAGCCTTTATAACACCACTTGGTTTATTTCAGTGGAATTTTATGTGCTTTGGTCTAGTCAACGCACCTGCGACATTCGTACGCATGATGCGCCTCTTACTTGGCAACAGACAGGACATCATTACCTACATCGATGATATTTGTTTATTTCACTCATCGTGGAACGAACATGTTCAAGGCTTAACCTCATTATTACATCTATTACGATCACATGGTTTGACAGTACGTCCATCAAAAGTTCAAATCGGTTTCAGGGAGATATCTTTTTTGGGACATCGTATTAGTCAAAATAAATTATGTTCAGAGGGAAAAACAGTTAAACGCATCCTGGATATCAAAATCCCCTCATCAAAAAAAGAAGTGAGAAGTTTATTAGGTTTAATTAACTACTATCACAAATTTATACCAAACTTTGCTTCCCTATCTGCACCATTGTCTGCCTTGACGTGCAAAGGTGCACCATTAAAAATTCAGTGGTCAGATAATGCTAATCGTTCGTTGAATATGATAAAGTCTGCATTTTCAAAGCATCCTATTCTATCGATTCCTGATGCTCGAAAAATCTTTTTTCTCAGAACGGACGCTTCGGGGACAGGCATAGGTGGCTGTTTGATGCAACATTGGGACGACAGGCTTCATCCATGTGTCTATATCAGCAGGAAGCTTCTACCAGCAGAACAACGCTACGCAGCTGGCGAGCGGGAGTTAATTGCCATTGTTTGGTCGATCTCCAAGCTTTCAAAATATCTAATCGGCCGAAAGTTTATACTACAGACAGATCCCATGCCGCTGTCAGCACTGAAAACCAAGGCATACAACAACCCAAGATTACACCGATGGTTCTTATTGCTGCAGGAATTTCATTTCGAGATCCAACCAATTCGTGGATCCGATAATTGGCTAGCGGATCTGCTGTCCAGATGGTCTGATGAAAATAACTAAAACTAGGTATCCGAATAGAATGTCAGATCATGCACAGTCATTCAAAAAAATTGGAGAAGATGAACAGATTGTCATATTAATTACAAATACAAAAGTGTTATGACTATTCACGCTGACTAGTTACTATACAGAAGTGGACATTTAAATAGTTGACTTAATATTCCATGGATCCTATGAATATAACCTAAATGAACTGGAATAGTGACATTATTCCGAGTGTTGACATTTACTATACTGTACAGCATGTGCAGAGGTTCTATTGCATTCACAGTGAAAACATACAGACTCACTCGCATATAAACTATGTGATAGTATACATATTGACATAGTGAATTCTATTTCAGGAAAGTGAGACAAACTTTATAGACAATAATTAGTGTATTTATTTTCATCACATAACTTTTAGTGACATTTTATTTGCACTTTAAATTATTTAATCGAAATTGATTGGGTTTGATCGCAGTTAATCGGTCTTTAATTGAAATTAATCGTTCTTAATCGAAATTAATCGGTTTTGATCGGGATTGATTGGTGTTTACTTAATATTCTATTCAGCGTCCACCCGAGGTAAACGCTCGCGGGACGAGGGGGTAATGTTGAGTCCGCATCATGGGGCATAGCGATTATGTTAAAGTGGAGTTGGAGAGAGATCGCTTTGCACCATGTTGTATACTCACCAAACACAAAATAAATGCGATCATTAACTATGACTACGAGGTAGCGTAAAATGACGTAGAGGACATGGTGACAGGATTCCATAGCGTCGGCTTGTGTGGCAAGGTCCACTTATAGCAGTGTAGTTGATTCTACTCTCAAAGTGTTTATATTAGATGTAGATTTCAAGCAGAAATCTAGTGTGATTCTAATTCAATTGGGGATAAACCCATCTCGTCAGGAGTTATGAGATTCGGGTAAGATTTAGGCTAGTATAGCCACCAGAGATATTTAAACAGATCAAGGGTATCGTAACCGTCATGGAAGGGTATGTACGCCCAAAGAAAACATGTATGATTGCCGACTAAAAGAAGAACGAACGAACGAACGAACGAACAAACTTTATTTTCAAAGGGTTAAGAATTGGGCACGCAGGCCCGTCTGACATTCTGCCCTTCCTCTCTCTCTCTCTCTCTCTCATCATGTATACTGTATCCTTCCATCCTCACATTTACTTTAAGCATTATTAAGGCATTTATCATTATAAAGGTAATATAACATCAAACATTTGCAATAATAATCATAATTAAAGTATGTTTTAAAATAAAGAAGATAGATAGATAGACAGACAGACAGACAGACAGACAGACAGACAGATAGAACGAACGAACGTACGAACTTTATTTTCAAAGGTTAAGAATTGGGCACGCAGACCCGTCTTACATTCTGCCCTTCTTCTCTCTGTCATCTTACATACCTTATCCATTCAATCGCACGTGTATTTTGAGAACTATTTAAGGTAAAATAATAACATACATTTGTAACATCCAGTCATAATCAAATTTAAGTATGTAAAAAAAAAATAAATAAATAAATTAAAAAAAATAAATAAATAAATAAAATTAAAAAAATTAAAAAATAAAAATAAAAGTAATTAAAAAAAAATAAATTTAAAAAATTAAATTTAAAAAAAAAAACAAACACACAATTTAAACCATTCATACTGTAAATTAGACATAATTTGAAACGTAATCAGATTATGGTGGTATATAATAAGAACTCGTGACATATTGGAAATCTGCTGCTGAATGACCTGGGACTTAGTGTGTTGTCAGCGCATGCGGAAAATGTTCCCACAGGTGAGCAGCTTTGAGTCCCAAACAGATACTGCCACAGGGAGTGTATGCTCCTTAGGGAGGTAAAGGGTATTTGTTAAATTCATACTGGCCAGTAGTTGTTAAATCACGCTTTATTTGTTAAATGACGTGAATGTCCACCAGTTGATAAATGTAGATGTTGGGACTGGTGTAGTAAAGTGTAACGATTGTCAACTCATTAAACCCAGCACAGTTTTGGTCATACAGGTCATCTTGTCCTGGAACGTGATGAGGCTCCGACAAGAATGTGAGTGTAGACAATGAGTGTGTATATGAATGTCAGAACGCGAATGGTAGAATGATTCGATAGAGTTGACAGGTTGGTAGTACATCACTCATACTCACACTGTTCGAATTCAAGAAGTACTGGAACTACGGTGGTCTTTTTATAACATTTAATGGGACGCACACTTGGACAGTACGTGTATGGTTACAGGAACAAATGTCGACATAGACAGCATAATGTTGATCACAGGAATATCATCTTAAGTTAGCATTCATGCTTGGCAAATATCATAATGGAGCATTCGTAAATAAGCATTCAGAGTTCCATCATGTAAATCATCTGGCTTTACTGACTGGGCACGTCAGACCATAACCAATATATAGGAAGGCTCCTAGACCTAACCTCGTCTAGCGAATATCCCTTCACGTAAAGTTCAATATATATATTTTCCATAAAGATATAGGAATCCCAGACATGGGTTCTCACATGTAGCAGTGATCTCTTGGTTCATCGAGCGATAGTACAGGCATCCCTTTTTCTCACTCAATAAATACAAAGTATATGGATCTCAACATGGCGGTGCTTCTCTCGTGAGCTTCACTCACTATTGGATACAGACCAAAATTGGTCATTCGTTAAATGTCCTCACTTCTTCATAGCTTCTATCATAGAGGTAATTTTTTTTTTTTTTTTTTTTTCCGTACGCCCGCTAATACTCGAGGCGAAATCTCAGGTTATTATTTATGTCTAACCTGACATTGATTTTACGTGAGTATCCCTTTTTTTCTTGTACAGAGACAGGTGTCCCTCGCCATTCAGGCAAATACTCTCCGATTTCGGAGGTACCCATTACAGCTGGGTCGGCTCAGGAGCCGCCAATCCCTGGTCGACGACACTCCTTCAAATGTTCTCGCCAGGTCTCGAGTTAATCCAGTCCAAATCCCGGTCGACGAAAAATCCTCAAATGCCGTCACCCGGGTTTGATCCTGGATCACCCGGTCGCCAGAGCGGTGTGGTAACCACTACGCTAGCGCGGCTCCCAGAGGTAATTGAATAATATCATATAATCTAGTGCTGATACATAGGAATGTCATCTTCCTTTGAATAAATATTCTTTTCAGAAGTACCACTGTGCATCTGCTTATCGACAACGATGGCGAAGCCCAAGTTCATAATAAATTGTGGTTTTACCTTTCTATGCGAAATATAACTTTGCCATTCCTTGGCAAAAGAGAATAAACACTGGGGTAAAGTACATACAACATGTCTAAATGACTATCACTTTTCCCCATCTACTTATAGATCACTTTTTCGGCGATAGGCCGGCTACAACAAAATTCGACATCCCGACAGGATGACAGCCATGAATCACACACCCCTTGCTAGCGATACTTCCGCTGCATAGCCTTTGACCTTTTCTAGCGACAACCAACATAGTTCGACTTAGAAATGTAAAGATATCCATATATAAGACAGACTCGTCCTACTCATACAAACACTACGTATAAATTCAGGCCATAGATATACTGAAGCAAGAACAATCTATTCCTACCCAGGCAAAGAATAAATCGCAGTAGGCCTAAATTCGTCCGCGGAATCCGATCGAAGATGACGGAACTCCTTTCAAGGGAAATAACTCAAAAATGACTTCTCCTTAAGCACTTAAAAAAGGAAATACTTTGTTTACAAAATATTTGCGAACATAATAAGTATATAAATGTATTATATTGCAAGATAGTAAAGATTGCACTTTACAGTCTTACCACACCTCCCGGGAAAAAAAAAAAAAATTTTTTTTTAAAATACATCTAGGAGCAACGTAGAATAGGCTCACAACGCAAGAATACTGCGCAGATGAAAATATCAGGAATAACTATAATTCCTAATATGACCGGTGAGAATATATCTCAAAATCTGAGAGAAATTGTTTCTCTACGAATAAATGTTTCCAGGAAGGTGTGATGTACGTATAATACAATTCTGGTAATTATACAATGCATACCAAAAATTCACACTATAATCTTAAATTTATGATTTATGAAGAAACACATCTAGGAGCAACGTAGAATAGGCTCACAACGCAAGAATACTGCGCAGATGAAAATATCAGGAATAACTATAATTCCTAATATGACCGGTGAGAATATATCTCAAAATCTGAGAGAAATTGTTTCTCTACGAATAAATGTTTCCAGGAAGGTGTGATGTACGTATAATACAATTCTGGTAATTATACAATGCATACCAAAAATTCACACTATAATCTTAAATTTATGATTTATGAAGAAACAATCTAGCTGGCCGTGGGGTCAGTGTGATTCGCTTGATAGCTAGGCGGAGTTGTCGTACGGAAGGTACGGGGTTCGAACCCTGGGTAAGCCACTCACGTCTGTTGTTTTTCTGTTGTCCAAGTGTTCTACTTCTTTGTTTCTTACGAGTGCCTGAAAACATACCTTTATGTTTGTCTAATATTAATTTACTGTTTACAGGCCTCGGGTTTCCCTTCCTTATGTGTTATTTATGTTTATACAATACCAGAAACCTACCCTCTGTTCTATACTAATGTCCTTAAGTCTTCTACTATTTACTGGACCCAGTATCAAGGTCTTTGTCTTGTTTGGACTGACACATACTGTTAATAGGAGAACAACAGAAGTGATTGCGTCATTTAAGGGCTGAGTTGCCCACTGTATACTTCCGGTGTTATCTTGTGTGTTTCGTACTGATAAATAGCTAGCAAAGCATCTTTTTTTGGGGATGCCTAGCTGGCCGTGGGGTCAGTGTGATTCGCTTGATAGCTAGGCGGAGTTGTCGTACGGAAGGTACGGGGTTCGAACCCTGGGTAAGCCACTCACGTCTGTTGTTTTTCTGTTGTCCAAGTGTTCTACTTCTTTGTTTCTTACGAGTGCCTGAAAACATACCTTTATGTTTGTCTAATATTAATTTACTGTTTACAGGCCTCGGGTTTCCCTTCCTTATGTGTTATTTATGTTTGTACAATACCAGAAACCTACCCTCTGTTCTATACTAATGTCCTTAAGTCTTCTACTATTTACTGGACCCAGTATCAAGGTCTTTGTCTTGTTTGGACTGACACATACTGTTAATAGGAGAACAACAGAAGTGATTGCGTCATTTAAGGGCTGAGTTGCCCACTGTATACTTCCGGTGTTATCTTGTGTGTTTCGTACTGATAAATAGCTAGCAAAGCATCTTTTTTTGGGGATGCCTAGCTGGCCGTGGGGTCAGTGTGATTCGCTTGATAGCTAGGCGGAGTTGTCGTACGGAAGGTACGGGGTTCGAACCCTGGGTAAGCCACTCACGTCTGTTGTTTTTCTGTTGTCCAAGTGTTCTACTTCTTTGTTTCTTACGAGTGCCTGAAAACATACCTTTATGTTTGTCTAATATTAATTTACTGTTTACAGGCCTCGGGTTTCCCTTCCTTATGTGTTATTTATGTTTATACAATACCAGAAACCTACCCTCTGTTCTATACTAATGTCCTTAAGTCTTCTACTATTTACTGGACCCAGTATCAAGGTCTTTGTCTTGTTTGGACTGATACATACTGTTAATAGGAGAACAACAGAAGTGATTGCGTCATTTAAGGGCTGAGTTGCCCACTGTATACTTCCGGTGTTATCTTGTGTGTTTCGTACTGATAAATAGCTAGCAAAGCATCTTTTTTTGGGGATGCCTAGCTGGCCGTGGGGTCAGTGTGATTCGCTTGATAGCTAGGCGGAGTTGTCGTACGGAAGGTACGGGGTTCGAACCCTGGGTAAGCCACTCACGTCTGTTGTTTTTCTGTTGTCCAAGTGTTCTACTTCTTTATTTCTTACGGGTGCCTGAAAACATACCTTTATGTTTGTCTAATATTAATTTACTGTTTACAGGCCTCGGGTTTCCCTTCCTTATGTGTTATTTATGTTTATACAATACCAGGAACCAACCCTCTGTTCTATACTAATGTCCTTAAGTCTTCTACTATTTACTGGACCCAGTATCAAGGTCTTTGTCTTGTTTGGACTGACACATACTGTTAATAGGAGAACAACAGAAGTGATTGCGTCATTTAAGGGCTGAGTTGCCCACTGTATACTTCCGGTGTTATCTTGTGTGTTTCGTACTGATAAATAGCTAGCAAAGCATCTTTTTTTGGGGATGCCTAGCTGGCCGTGGGGTCAGTGTGATTCGCTTGATAGCTAGGCGGAGTTGTCGTACGGAAGGTACGGGGTTCGAACCCTGGGTAAGCCACTCACGTCTGTTGTTTTTCTGTTGTCCAAGTGTTCTACTTCTTTGTTTCTTACGAGTGCCTGAAAACATACCTTTATGTTTGTCTAATATTAATCATCAAAAAACAGCGGTGAATAAACATCAATAAACCGCTAAGTAGCGATACCATCATTCTATTATTAAATTACAAATGTGTATCTTGATATAGGAACAAAAAATAACTGTTGTAAAGTTATACATATTAAAAAGATCCAATATTTAACAGTTAAGTGGCATCATGTGGGCATCTGGACAGAATGTCCGCCATCACATTTTCTGAACCACGGATAGCTCGTACCGAAAAATGAAAAGGTTGAAGAGCGATTGCGTATCGAGTTGATCTCGAGCTCTTCAAGTTCTTACTTTGGATAGCCGTAAGAGCTTTTTGGTCAGTTTCCACTACGAAATGCGCGCCCAGAAGGAATCTTTGGAGTTTGAGAATTGACCAAACCATTGCCAATAATTCACGGTCTAAAACCGAGTAATTCCTTTCTACAGCATTAAGTTTTCTGGATATATACATTACAGGATGCAGAGTTCCAGAGTACTCTTGCATTAGTGCCGCTCCAATCCCAGTGGATGAAGCGTCACTACGAAGAACAAATGTCTTATCTGTTGTCGGTAACACTAAAATAGGTGGTGATGAAAACATAGTTTTGATCTTCTCTAGTGAAGATTGGCATTCATGAGACCAGTGAACCATGTTAGGCGACCCTTTCTTTAATATTGTAGAGAGAGGTGCCATGATAGAGCACAGATTCGGAATGAAACGTCCATAAAATTGTATGAGACCTAAAAGACTTCGCACTTGCTTTTTAGTCCTAGGGATAGAGATGTTAAGTATCTTAGTGATATTATGGTCTTCTGTCTTCAAGAAACCGTGACCTACTCGATGGCCTAAGAAAGCAATTTCGCTAAAGCCAATACAAGCTTTAGATGGTTTTGCTGTCAGGTTATACTCACGCAGAGTTGATAATAATTCAACTAACCCTGAATAGTGATCTTCCCAAGTATCGCTGAAAAGACAGATGCGATACGATAAAAGACCGATACGATAGGATTCGACGCATCATGCGTACAAATGTAGCTGGTGCGTTCATAAGGCCGAAAGACATAAAATTCCATTGGAAAAGGCCTCTGGGAGTAGAGAAAGCGGTAAGAGGTTTGGCGCGTTCGGATAATGGAACTTGCCAATATCCTTTAGACAAATCAAGTTTAGTGAAAAAATGCGATTTAGAAAGACGAGTAAGTAGCTCTTCTAGTAAAGGCATAGGTTCAGCATCGAACTTCGTAACTTGATTCAATTTGCGATAGTCAACGCAAAGACGTATGTTATTGTCTTTTTTTCGAACAATAACCATCGGCGAAGAATATGCAGAAGTGGATGGTTCGATTATTTGTAAATCTATCATTTCATCCAACTCCTTTTCAACCTGTGTTTGGAAATGTATAGGGATAGGATAAGGTCTAACCCTAATTGGAGTATGTTCAGTTAGAACAATGTCATGCTCAATGACATGAGTTTGTCCAGGGATGTCAGTGAGGACATCCTGAAATGTTTGTAACATAGACGAAACTTGTCGCCGTTCTCCTAGAGACAAATCAGGAGAAACAGTAACGTCTTTCCATGATTCACTAGAATGAAGTGGGATCATTGGAAGCGGAAGATTAACATCCGAAAAACTTGTTTCCTCATCCTGTATTACAGACAGTGATGAGTAATGACCATGTTTGACATGAGAATCGTCCGTTGCCTGGAAAATAGGCTGTAGATAGTCAGGACGTTCATGGAACTCCGTAAGCATATTGATGTGGAAGGTTTTATGCTTCCCGTTGATATCGACGATGTAGTCAACATCTGAAATTTTCGATATTATATCGTACGGACCTTTCCAACTAATAAGGAGTCTATTTTCACGACAAGGTAGCAAAACAAATGCTTTGTCACCAGGACAAAGTTGTCGTAAAGTTCTCTTCTTATTAGCAAATTGTCTTGCCTTCTGCTTAGCAAATTCAGAAGAGGACGTTGCCAATTTGCATGCTTCGATAATCTTCTGTCTCAGCGCGATGACATACTCGTAAGAAGATTTTGTGTCATCGTCAATATTGTCAGCTGTTATAAGATCATGCAGCAAAGACATTGGGCCGCGCGGTCGCGCGCCAAAGACAAGTTCAAAGGGAGAAAACCCTGTATGTTCATTGGGGACCTCTCTGTACGCGAAGAGGGCCGCGGGTAAAACCCTATCCCAATCTTGAGGATGATCCTCAGTTATCTTCCCTAATAAGTTCTTAAGTGTTCTATTTAGTCGCTCGACCATCCCATTGGACATAGGATGATAGATGCTACTCAAAGATCTCTCTATCTGTAGAGTAGACATTACTTGAGACATGGTATCCGATATCAGTTGGGTGCCATGATCTGATAATATTTCTCCGGGGAATCCCAGCCGAGAAAATATAAGCCAAAGAGCATCTGCAATGTCAGCGGTAGTAATGCTCTTTAGAGGGATAGCCTCTGGCCAACGTGTGCACATGTCTACACACGTTAAGATAAACTGATGTCCTCTAGCAGATTTGATCTTGAATGGACCAATGATGTCTATCGCCATTTTCTGGAATGGACGAATAGGAATATCTGCAGCCTGAATAGGCGCAGCATGACGAGGACCTTTGGATTTGACTTCTTGACATACTTTACAGGATCGACAATAGATCCGTATGTCCTTGTTCACAAAAGGCCAAAAGAAAGCCGCGAGAACTCTTGACTTTGTACGGGAAAAACCCATGTGACCAGCACACTGAGAGTCGTGTGCATGTTGTAAGATCTTAACTCTCAAATTCTTGGGTACAAGAATCTGAGAATGACTTGACTTAGTGGAGTCTTGCACCATACGTACAAGTACGCCATTCTTCATTGTAATCCAAGATTTACAATTTGAATCTTTATTCGGATCACCTTTCGTTACAAGAGTGAAGAATTTCTTAAGAGTCGGATCTTCTTCTTGTTGTTTTATAAACGAGTCACGAGAAATTACCAAGGGATCATCTTGGTTATGCACTTCATTATCTTCAACAGATGAAGTTTCAGGCATATTGAGAGCTTGAGCTCTAGTGACTACCGCATTAGCAGATTGCATATTTTGATTTTCCCAAATGGAAATTTGCTCCGGAGTGCATTCTTTGACTCCGTGAATGCGACCGATGATAAGATCAGCGATCGGATTCGGCAAAAGACATGCGTGTACATCTCCTGTGAAGAAAGGAGTAGCAATCCTAATGATAGCGGTAGAGTATTTCTCTATGGTGCCGCCAAATGTTACGCATTTGACTACTTTGCCTGTAGAATGAGAAGGATCTATGAGTGACTGCCTAACCCCAATAGTTGTGCATCCAGAATCAAAAAGTACTGAGACTGGATTGTCATTTACTAAACCTTTGTGTAAGACAAGAGAACCTCTCCCATCATGCGCGATTGACGCAGGAAGAGCGGGAAGAGGATGGCCACAGCTTAAAGTAGACACTGTGGTTGGCTCAAATAATGTTTTGCATTGGGGGCACTGAGATGCTCTCCCAAAATCAAAAGCGGCACATGCCATATTATTAGAGTCATCATTATCTTTACTTTGTTTATAGGCTTCGTGGGACTCTTGCTGTGCAGAGTTCGCCTGGTAATGAGCTTTATGTTTTTTGAATTGTGCTCTACCTCTGTTATTATTGCCTCTGTACTTATCATTGTTTCCACTATTATAACCCCTACTCGGGTTTGAATCATAGCTCCTTTGGTTACTATCATCATATTCATTATAATGAGTATCTCGGTAATTATGATCCTGTTGTCTCCATGAAGGAAAACTTGGATAGTTTCTAGAATGACTTCCTTTGCGAAAGTTCCTGTAATTATGACCACCCCTGAATCGAGGGCTGTCAGCTCTTCTCCAGGTATTCGAAGAAGAACCCTGAAATGATTGGTTACCTTGGTTCTGATAACTGTAATAGTTACCTTTTTTATTAAACTTATTTTGAGGTCCTTGGAATTTGTGAGAGTGATTAGGGTTGTATGGTGTTGCAGAAGCAACTGGCATACCTTCTTTAACCTTACTGTTGCTAATAGCTACGTCCGGATGTGCAGTGACGTATTGGGTACAATACTGTTCCATTTCTTTTAGAGACTTAGGTTTACGCTCATGTAAGAATTCGAGGAAAGGTTTATTTATACTTGACATAATCTTGTCTCTGAGTATCAAGTCCATAAGGGCTTCATAAGTCTTTTCTGTTTTGGATAGCTCAATCCAACGATCAAATGTAAGACGTGTGTCCTTGCAATGAATTCTGAGAATTCTACACCTGCCTCAGGCACCATTGTCTTAAACAACTTCCGATAACCCTCTTCAGACAACTGATACTTCTTTAATAAGGCTGCCCTAATAACATCATAGTTATCTTTGTCAGCCTCTTCAACCAAACTTAAACTAGTCAGAGAATCACCTTTCAGATTTTCTGATAACTGGTTAGCATATTGTGATTTGTCCACATTATGGGCTCGACACGAGCGTTCAAATCTATTTAGCCAGAATGTTATGTCATCACTGGAAGGGTTGAACGCTGGTACCTTGACCTTGTAAGTAAAGGGTTTACCATTACCACCAGATGCTTGATTACCATCACTTATGTTTGTTAACTTTAACTTTTCTAACTCAAATGCTAAAAGTTCTTTTTGGTGTTCATGTTCTCTTATTGCTTTTTTCTCTTGAGCTTCAGCTTGTAATTTTCTCTCTTCTGCAGCAGCTTGTAATTTTTTCTCTTCAGCAGCAGCCTCATCTTTTCTTTTCTCTTTTTCCATTTCCATCTGGAATCTTTTTTCATCAGTCTGTATCTGCAATTTCTTTTGTTCATACTCTCTTTGTAATTTTTTTCCTCAGCTTCTAATCTTTTCTCCTCAATCAATGCTTTTCTTTCTTCAGCAGCTAATGCTTTGTCATATTGAGCAACTGCCCATTCTTCTAATTGCTGACCAGTCTTATCAAGAGCCTTGCCTTGTGTAATAAAATAATCTAATGTAGACATCTTGTCTAATAAGATCAGTAATTTGCAAAAGTAAATAAATTCACTTTCTTAGTCTTAATCAAAGACCTTGTATGATAACTTTGTAACCTGTGGAAAATAGTACTTAACTATCCCAATCACTGTGGGAAACAAGCCTTACAAAGGTCTTGTATAAATCCTTATATAATAACAGCTATAAGTTGCTGGTTCACTCTATAATATAAGTGCAGTGCACCAGAAATAGTGTTTTATATCATCAACTGTGTACCTTTAGTAATAGCAATTAACTATCAGTTGATTCTTGTACATCAATTTATATGATCAACTATATTTTAAATAGTGTATGTCGATCAGGCACAAAACAAAACAGTTATACAGAAGAACATGAAAACATTTGCGGAAATGAAATAAATCAAATGGGAAAAACAATAAAAGATAAACCGCAAGAGGATAACAAATACAAATAACGCCACAGTATATAAATATAAATTGAGAATAGAACTGAAAGATAGAATAGGGTAGACCAACAAATTACAAACAAATCAAAACAAACTAAAGAACAGAGGAATATTACAAAAACAACAATGAGTACAGTCTTCACAGCTAACACTAATAGCAACAGCTGTCGCAGCAAATTTTCAATCAAGAAAATTGCACCTATAGAAACGCACACATCAGACCCTCTATTACGTGGGATACTCTGTTGTGTGACACCGCCCAACCAAAACAACAACCCGCTGGATACAAAACAAATATCACATATAAATATTTAAACATAAATACATAAATGCATAAATAGTATGGCAATATGATGTAAATAGAGTGTTGCAGAAAGAATGTGTTGTAAAGAAGGCTCAGTTACACTGCCTAATAGTACAGTACTGTGGTACTTTATTAAACAAATACTTCTGGTCTAATTATTTTAAATTCAACACAGAAATAGAAGCTCCATCGTTGATGTGAATGATAACAATCGATGTAGGACTTCTCAGTTCAATAACACTTCCTTTCGCAAACACTGTCAAATATTCTCCAGTCCTGATGTGTAATGTTCTATGTTTCAACCAAGCTTGCTGTGTAACACTGTCAGTTGTATGGCAAATGTCCAACGAACCAAATGTCAACAAACGCTGACCTAGTTACTGCATACTCTCGACAGGACAGGTCACGCTGACATCACTGTAGAGTTGTACTGTTGATGTATTTGTGTGTGGTAACAGACCCCAAGGAACGTCTGGTCTCAGTAGTTTACTTCTCAATATGGTCACTGTGCAGGTTGACCCAGGAAGCTGGCCACCAGTTGTTAAATTCATACTGGCCAGTAGTTGTTAAATCACGCTTTATTTGTTAAATGACGTGAATGTCCACCAGTTGATAAATGTAGATGTTGGGACTGGTGTAGTAAAGTGTAACGATTGTCAACTCATTAAACCCAGCACAGTTTTGGTCATACAGGTCATCTTGTCCTGGAACGTGATGAGGCTCCGACAAGAATGTGAGTGTAGACAATGAGTGTGTATATGAATGTCAGAACGCGAATGGTAGAATGATTCGATAGAGTTGACAGGTTGGTAGTACATCACTCATACTCACACTGTTCGAATTCAAGAAGTACTGGAACTACGGTGGTCTTTTTATAACATTTAATGAGACGCACACTTGGACAGTACGTGTATGGTTACAGGAACAAATGTCGACATAGACAGCATAATGTTGATCACAGGAATATCATCTTAAGTTAGCATTCATGCTTGGCAAATATCATAATGGAGCATTCGTAAATAAGCATTCAGAGTTCCATCATGTAAATCATCTGGCTTTACTGACTGGGCACGTCAGACCATAACCAATATATAGGAAGGCTCCTAGACCTAACCTCGTCTAGCGAATATCCCTTCACGTAAAGTTCAATATATATATTTTTCCATAAAGATATAGGAATCCCAGACATGGGTTCTCACATGTAGCAGTGATCTCTTGGTTCATCGAGCGATAGTACAGGCATCCCTTTTTTTCTCACTCGATAAATACAAAGTATATGGATTTCAACATGGCTGTGCTTCTCTCGTGAGCTTCACTCACTATTGGATACAGACCAAAATTGGTCATTCGTTAAATGTCATCATTTCTTCATAGCTTCTATCATAGAGGTAATTGAATAATATCATATAATCTAGTGCTGATACATAGGAATGTCATCTTCCTTTGAATAAATATTCTTTTCAAAAGTACCACTGTTCATCTGCTTATCGACAACGATGGCGAAGCCCAAGTTCATAATAAATTGTGGTTTTACCTTTCTATGCGAAATATAACTTTGCCATTCCTTGGCAAAAGAGAATAAACACTGGGGTAAAGTACATACAACATGTCTAAATGACTATCACTTTTCCCCATCTACTTATAGATCACTTTTTCGGCGATAGGCCGGCTACAACAAAATTCGACATCCCGACAGGATGACAGCCATGAATCACACCCCTTGCTAGCGATACTTCCGCTGCATAGCCTTTGACCTTTTCTAGCGACAACCAACATAGTTCGACTTAGAAATGTAAAGATATCCATATATAAGACAGACTCGTCCTACTCATACAAACACTACGTATAAATTCAGGCCATAGATATACTGAAGCAAGAACAATCTATTCCTACCCAGGCAAAGAATAAATCGCAGTAGGCCTAAATTCGTCCGCGGAATCCGATCGAAGATGACGGAACTCCTTTCAAGGGAAGTAACTCAAAAATGACTTCTCCTTAAGCACTTAAAAAAGGAAATACTTTGTTTACAAAATATTTGCGAACATAATAAGTATATAAATGTATTATATTGCAAGATAGTAAAGATTGCACTTTACAGTATTGCATTATAAGTAGTATAAAAGCATACATTTACAGTATTTGATTACAATTTAAAAGTAAGGTATATTAAAATGAAAAACTAGATCATCAGGCCCTCCATACAGTATATTAGATAATAATTCGAAATGTAATCCCTTAGGGCGGCATATAATTGGCACTCATAATGTATTTGAACAGTCTACGATTATATGAGTAGGGACTGTGCATGTTTTTTAGATCATGTGGAAGATTGTTCCAAAGATGAGCAGCTGAGTAAGCCAAGCTCTTCTTGAACAAATCTAGCCTGGGCTTGGGTACCTGTAACTGGTTTAAGCGGTTACTACGTTTTTCATTGAAGTTTAAAAGTGGCCACAGATACGTTGGAGCATTCTGTGACAAGATTTTGTGAGCGAATTTAGCTTTGTTAAATAGAAAGCGCTTTCTAAGGGGTAATATTTTAAGATAGTTATATAGATCTATACAATGTGTTTGGTGTTTATCAGCAACTAGGCGCACTGCACGTTTTTGAAGTGAATGAAGCCTTTTTGTGTTGGATATGGAACAACCATCCCAGATTGTGGAACAATAGTCTAGGTATGTTTGTATGTGAGATGTGTAGAACATTTTCCTTGCCCCCTCATCCAGGAAGTGTTTGATTTTGGCTAATTGGTAAACTTTTTGTGCCGTTAGCTTTGTGGGTGCACTTACATGTGAGATGTGCAGGAAGGCACCGAAGTGAAATACTATGTACATGGAAGGAAGACAAAATATGTCCAGTGGAATTCCTAAGAATAAAATATATGAAGGAAATAATAATTATGCTATGGAAGCACTAATAGAAAGATAAGTCTTGATAGCCTAAAGAATTTTGAAGAATCATGGACTTATGCAGAAATAATTTATGAAATGCCAGAATCGATGATTTAAATGAAACTGTCAAATTGTATTAAGAGCAATGTGTCGCTCATATAAGTTCCTGTGTTGAATAAAGTGAAAGTCGTTTAAACACAGAAGTTTTCGAGAAATGATTTCCAGTTGGAAGCATGAGTTTGTAGAGATATAACCAGTTAATATTTGATGACAGTTAGTCAGATGAAAAGACTTAGAGCACAAAGAACAGTTCGATTACGGAAAAAAACTGTGGCCAGAATTTTGGTGACTACATTTCAGAACAGTAATACAATATCCCTAGACATCATTCAACATACTGGAGCCAGAAGGAAAAGTTCCTTAACAGCTATACAGTTTCATCCAGCACACTTTAGCTCCCCAAGGAGCATAGGCCTTCAAAAGACTTACGCCAAGTCTTCCTGTCATGTGCCATTAGCTCGAGACCTTTCCATATCTTGACCATGCCTCGGCTATAACGGAGGGTTATGACTTTTCTGAACCCATAAGTTACGAGTTTTCACTCATTTTTTTTTTAAAGTAGCATTATAAAAACATTTCCCCCTTCTCTTTCTATAATCGTACGCTCGCTTTAAACCCACTATAAGGAATTGTCAGTGAACTAAGTAAAACGTAATGAACAATGACACATTCCCACAGTTATCGGGAAAAGGCATGCATTGCACTGACAAATATAAATTAAACACTCATTGAAAAAACATGAGCAGGCCTTATAAATTTTATTTCGTGGTGCAGTGACCGTTGACCTTACGTCACGGTAAGTTTCAGTAGAAAGGTCTGGGGAAGTTGAAGTGAAAAGGATAGTAAATTACCACAGAAGAAACAGTTCTGTGATAAAAAAAATGCAGCAGAAATAATATCAAGAAATGCAGCAGAAATAACATCAAGAATTGCAGCAGAAATAACATCAAGAAATGTAGCAGAAATAACATCAAGAGATAAAGCAGAAATAACATCAAGAAATGCATCAGAAATAACATCAAGAAGTACAGCTGAAATAACATCAAGAAATGCAGCAGAAATAACACACCATGATATATAATCGTAGTTATCTCAGATCTGAAGGGTTTTATATTTGAACATGCGCCCTAATATAACCGACTAGGTTGAACGAGAAGCGCCTCGCCAAAACGAGACAAAATTTAATAAAAAATACAAACAAACCATAATAAATTCCCGTAATTGTTGTTGTTGTTTTTTTTTTTTTTTTTTTTGGTTACTTGCTCCTTTTTCATACACGCTTTGCTACTTTTCTTTCAGTTCAAAATCAACTCTCATAAATTCTTTGCTAAATTTCACAAACCACTTTATATTCAAACTGTATTAATATCTCTCCATTTCTCATTCACATTTCACCTTCGTCGAATATATTTCTCACTCACATTCCACCTTCATCTAATATATTACTCACTCACATTTCACCTTCGTCTAATATATTACTCACTCACATTTCACCTTCGTCTAATATATTACTCACTCACATTTCACCTTCGTCTAATATATTACTCACTGACATTTCGCCTTCGTCTAATATATTACTCACTCACATTTCACCTTCGTCTAATATATTACTCACTCACATTTCACCTTCGTGTAATATATTACTCACTCACATTCCACCTTCGTCTAATATATTACTCACTCACATTCCACCTTCGTCTAATATATTACTCACTCACATTTCACCTTCGTCTAATATATTACTCACTCACATTTCACCTTCGTCTAATATATTACTCACTCACATTTCACCTTCGTCTAATATATTACTCACTGACATTTCGCCTTCGTCTAATATATTACTCACTCACATTTCACCTTCGTCTAATATATTACTCACTCACATTTCACCTTCGTCTAATATATTACTCACTCACATTTCACCACCTTCGTCTAATATATTTACTCACTCACATTTCTCACCTTCGTCTAATATTTACTCACTCACAATTTCACATTTCACCTTCGGTCTAATATATTTACTCACTCTGACATTTCACCTTCGTCTAATATATTACCTCCACTCTACATTTCACAATCTAACCTTCGTTCTATTAATATATTACTCACTCACTCACATTTCACCTTCGTCTAATATATTACTCACTCACATTTTCCACCTTCGTCTAATATATTACTCACTGACATTTTCACCTTCGTCTAATAGTATTACTCACTACAAAGCATTTACCTTCGCCTTCGTCTAATCATATTTCACCTGTCTCACTTATTACATTTCACACCTTCGTCTAATATATTACTCACTCACATTCCACCTTCGTCTAATATATTACTCACTCACATTTCACCTTCGTCTAATATATTACTCACTCACATTTCACCTTCGTCTAATATATTACTTACTCACATTCCACCTTCGACTAATATATTACTCACTCACTTCGTCTTTTTCTCACCTATTCGTCAATCGTCTAATATTATTACTCTCACTCACATTTCGCCTTCGTCTAATATATTTACTCACTCACATTTCACCTTCGTCTAATATATTATTACCTCATCATACTATCAGGTCACATTGGTCCACTTCGTCTAATATATTACTCACTCACATTTCAACTTCGTATAATATATTACTTACTCACATTTCGCCTTCGTCTAATATCTTTTAACCACTCACATTTCACCCTTCGTCTAATATATTACTCTCACTCACATTTTCACCTTCGTCTAATATATTACTTACTCACATTCCACCTTCGTCGTCTAATATATATTATCAACACTTTCCACTAATTTCGTCTAATATATTACTCACTCACATTCACCTTCGTCTAATATATTACTGCTTACTCACACATTTCACCTTCGTCATGAATCTATAATATATTACTTGTCACTGCACATTTCGCCTTCGTCTAATATATTACTCACTTCAAAACACATTCCATACCTTCGTCTAATATATTACTTACTCACATTCAGTCCTTCGTCTATATTTATTACTCACTGACATTTCGCCTTCGTCTAATATATTACTCACTCTACATTACTCAGATTCCACCTTCGTCTAATATATTACTTACTCACATTCCACCTTCGTCTAATATATTCCACTACTCATCTGATGGATATTTCACCTTCGTCTACATATATTACTCACTCACATTCCACCTTCGTCTAATATATTACTCATCTGACATTTCGCCTTCGTCTAATATATTACTCACTCACATTCCACCTTCGTCTAATATATTACTCACTCACATTTCACCTTCGTCTAATATATTACTCATGACATTTCGCTCTTTCGTCTAATATATTACTCACTCACTGACATTTTCACCTTCGTCTAATATATTACTCACTCACATTTCGCCTTCGTCTAATATATTACTCGACTGACATTTCGGGCCTTCGTTCAATAAAACATTCCACCATCGGACAAATAAAACTCAGCAACTTCCGCTAAGAGTTGACCAGATAACCTTATTAGTTTCCACATTCCAGATACGCTCACGACAAATAAAATCCGCTCTCATCTCTGTCCCAAACTTACCGTTTAAGATTTTTTAACTTCCCAAACTCACGAGCTCTCGATGTTTTGTAAGAACTCTCACCAGTCGCCGTAGTGGGTAGTTGACGCACGCCCGCCTGCGGAGTGGATTATATGTGGTCCAGGCAACACAATGCCCAGGTCAGGATGGTTCCTATCGCTTGTTGTTCACACTAGCTGTGAATGGAAATGAGGTTTTCCATTACTCTTGAATTTTATATTTTTACTAAATCAATAAATAATAGTTTGTAATGATTTTAAGTGTGAATAATATATTTTTAAAAATTGAAAATCAAATAGCGTTTTTTCTTGTTCAGTGGGAATCCATATAACTAATTTAACGTCATCTGTGAAAATATTTCATTAACAGAATCATTTACTGTAATTTGTTTTTAATTAGCTAAGTAGGTAGCTATATAATAATAAAAAAATAATAAAAAAAACTATTACATTTCGAAGAATTACTGAGCCTAACGCTTTAAGTAAAGTTTCTAAACTTGCACTTGAAACGATGAAAAAAAAAAACGTACGAACTCAGGCAGAGACTTATATGGAACAAAGAGTAATAATGATTATATTAGTGATAGATCAAAGAATTTAGAAGAACAAATACAACTGGAGGTTATGCGGTCATCATCAGTGGTTCTAATTGCCAGGCAAGTATTACAGCTCTTGCATTCTTTTTTCTTAAACATGTGGGAGGGGGGCCTATGTGGAAAAGTATTCGCAACTATCACCATCTTCATAATCATCATCATCTTCTTTTGGTTTTGTGATGGGAGACCAAGGAAGAGAGCGAGAGATGATAGATAGATAGGTAGATAGTTAGATAGATAGATAGATAGATAGATAGATAGATAGATAGATAGATAGATAGATAGATAGATAGATAGATAGATAGATAGATAGATAGATAGATAGATAGATAGATAGATAGATAGATAGATAGATAGATAGATAGATAGATAGATAGATAGATAGAATTGGCATTTTTCCCAAGTGCATTATGTTTATATAGTATATCTGCCGGTAGATCACAGAAGAGGAGTGTGTTTTGGTAGAACCCTAGGTAACAAAGGGGATAAAGAAAAATATATTAAAATCTATGGAAATTTCGAACCAGCCCTCTACTGTCGGCGTTTAGAAGCGCTATATCTCCAAGCCTAAGGGTACTTTTTCTGATTTCTCAGTGTAAACTCACGGACTAACTTAAAACAACTAACTTTAGTCTTCAGCTGGTGAGATAGAAACGCAATATTTTTTTTTTGACGTAAAGTTAAAATTCTATAAAATATCATTCAGTTTGAACGGTCCCTGGTTCCAGTGATTTAAATTACATAAAGGCTCAAGGCCGGAGTTAGATATGGATGGAGGCCCTAAGCTATAGGAAGCTGTGTAAGTCGTATTTTTGGCAATTGCTAACAGAGAATAAGGCCGTGTAACAACTGAACTTGGCATACTTAAGTTTTTACATTCATTTAGGCATATCACATATGATGTACGGCGGTATTGTCGTTATAAGTGGAAGTTAACATTATAGACTTAGTCCTACTATAACTATTTCGATAACTATTTGTGCCGCTAAGCCCTTCACCTCGCTACACCAATGTTAGAGAGACCCCTTCAGACTGTGAGGCCACAAGCTGCAACTTGTTTAGCCTATGCCTAAATCCTGCCCTGTTTAGGCTGCATTTATTTCGAATAACAAGTAGTATTCTGAAACCTGAAAACACACATGACATTGTTATGGTTCATCTTTAGAGAGCTGAATGTTTCTAAAGTAGATTCCCGCAGCTTCTGGGTTGTATGTGAGGTAACCAATAACAGCTGGTTAGACTGGAGCGTAACCAGGTTTAGATTTCAGAACACGTTTGCTGTGCTGCTTGAGGAACGCGCTCCAAAAGCTTAGCCCGTCGGACACTCTTCTGAATGTGTACTTTGCTATAAAGAGTTTTTTCTGTTTACCCCATTGCTAATCTGAGTGTATTAAAATATTATGTGCTATATATAGATTCTTCAATTACTGTGTGATGGAGAAATATGGACAATGGACAAGCCCTGAGAAGAAAGAATTGAGGCCTTTGAGGTGTGGAATGAAATATAGAAAAAATGGGGTAAGTGTCGTGGAAAGAGAAGAAAACAAAATGGAAGTCCTTGAAAAACCTCGGAATGAAAAGCGAATTATTGAAGATCAAACTTTTACAGCTAAATTATTTTGCCATGTCAAAGGACAAAAAAACACCTTACTGAAGACCTGCGGGCCGTCTTAAAAGCATTGTAGGCCCTGGTCAAAGTAATGCACTGGGCCCCTACCAGCCCTACACAGCCACGGGAATAAAAATGATGTCTTATGAACAATATGGCAGCATCCCAGCATAAGGCCCCTAGAATCGTGGGGGCCCCTGGGCACTGCCCAGTGTGCCCATGCCTTAAGACGGCACTGCTGCAGACCATAATAGAAGAAAGAGTTGAAGGCAAACGTTGCAAGAGGAAGACAGCGCTAGTGCGAAGATAACATCAGAGAGATGGACAGGAAAGAGTCTATCAGAGTGCACCACCAAGACAAGAGACAGAAGACGTTGGAGATCCACAGTAGCCGACCTTCGATGTGTATATATGGCACCTGATGATGATGATAAAATATTATTTTGTGCTTTTTAGTAAGCTTTTAAAGAAAATAATATTTAATTTCAAACACCCTGTCTTTCATTTCATTTTTAAAATTTGAAACTAAACCAGTTGATGGCTTTACTGTGACGCATTTTTCGTTTTGGAGATTACATTCCTAGACATCTGTACAAATCTTACATGATTTGTTAACTCGTTCCTTGATTATTTGCAGGAAAAAATAAAAGGTTGGAAATATGAAATACTAGAGATTCCAGAACAAAATCTGCCTAGTAATGCTATCAACAGGTTTCCTCAGTGTGTGTCCTGTCCAAACTGCACAATATACTATAACGGTTTTTTTTAATTTAAAGATGAAAAATATCACGTTCAACCTCTGATTGGATATAATTAGGACATATATTGTGTTCAATTCCAAATAATATGAATAACTGCCGATACGGGAAAGTGGCATCACATCTGTCAAATCATTGTAAATATGGTGAATCAAAATTACTAATTTTGCTTACATGTTAAAAAAAAACCCAAACCAAACAAACAAAAACGAGATAAAATAAAACAAAACCAAATAAAAACACCAAACAAAAATAATATTCAGGGGGAGGGGTATAAAGGCCTGGTGTTTCCAGTTAGATATTTAATTGACTTTCACTTGCCAAAAGTCATATGTATTGTAAGAACATCATCAGACCTTCACCTTCCCAATTTCTATATATTAACTTTTGTTCTTGTTAAAAACTGTTTGACTATGTATATTATGCAGTTCCCTAGGTGTGACGGTATTGCCTCCCCTGCTATGCAGTAGTGGTCCATCAGTGGGAAAAACTCAAGAGTATCTAATTTGGGCCTTCAAATGTGTCTACCTTCGCGCAAGATTACTCTTGGCAGAGATGTAGACAGAAGGGTAATGACACTTCTATCACAAAGGGTGTCTTCACAATTTATTCAGATACGCGAAAACAATGCTGCTTTGGCTGACCAAGTTAATTCTAGAATCTGCCGACAACTTTTGTGAAGAATTAAGCAATGATTAGTGTTAGCTCGTTAAGCCCCCACCTCTGATTTACTCAGTGGAATTCTTTTTAGTCTGGTATAGCACTGTTTAGAGTGTGTGTAGTACATTGACTGAGACAAACATGCAGTATATTTAAAAGGATTAAATCGAAGTTAAATTTGTATGATTACAAATAACAAAATTTAATAATCACTTCAGGTTTTAACAAGTTTAAAGAATTGAATAATATTTTATAAAAAGGTTGTCATTACTGTTGTCATTGGATTTAACCGAATAAAGAAGGTCACTTTTGGCAGCGAATATTTTGCACTTAGCTGCCAATAGTAGTTCTTCCTCCCGCTGGGTTGGTTGTTGTTAGACTGTTTTGCTGTTTACGCTCGTTTCCGGTCAATGTTAAAGGTGCGGCACGTTCCTAGAACGTCAAGGAGTAACGGCAAAGTTGGTCCTTTGTCTTAAAGCGCAGGCCACTGTTCCTTTATCGTTCCAGAGATATATTTACACTGATTGAAAAGTTTGAAACTTCCTTTAATTTTAAAGTGTATTTGTTTTCGTTTACATTTACGCTGATTGAAAATGTAGATATTATACTTAGAAGGTACATCATTTATTTCATCAATCCTTCCCTGCTCCATATGGAACCTGGGACTATTTATGCGTTTAGTTCTCTTTAAGAAACTAGCAATAAATCAGTCACCAGTTCCTTGCAGTGGTGGTTCATAAAATCATCATTCTATATTGAGGTTGCCAGCCTTAAATGACATGGACATTCCTAGCACTTTTCACACATTAAAATCCACATGTTAATATATACATTTATGATAGTTCACATGTTAGTAATGAAATATAGAATGCAAAATCACAACTTACGCCAATCATGTCTCACAGTCATGTTTGCTCAGACGAATAAGTTAAGGCACTGGGTTAGGCCTCTTACACGTGGAGTCGTTAACTTAGCACTAAAACTCCCTCTTTAACTTTGTGTGTTCAGTTTCCTCGGAGCCCGGTTCCTTATGAAAATAGATTTCCTGGGCTGTATTAAGTCTTACAAGGTGTTCCAATAAAAGTCCGGTCTGATAAATGGAAATCTAGAATTGTCTTCTAGCAAGTCTGGTTGGTCTTGGCAAGTGATTCCTCAGAGTAAATTTTCACAGTGAAGGAACACTGAACAAACGCCAGGATATACTCACGGTCCTACCATGCTCTGTTTGTTATGGAGCTCAAATGATCAGCCAATCTGATTTGAATATTTTGCATGACTCATCTAGCGCAAAATTTCAAACATTACTTTTCTGAAAATGGGCTGTAAACATCCGATCGCCCTGTGTACCAACTCCCAAACGCATCGGTAACCTCACACGACAATGTGTGATAAAGTACTGTCGTCGTTACGAGCCGTACAGGAAGTGATTATGTCAAAAATTGTCTTTCCGAATGTGTTGCACAGACGATTATTGTCTTATCTGTCCCGTACTCTGGCCTTATCCGCGATAATCTCAGCAAACCTGGGCCTCGCCTAGCAAATACAGTGGGGCGACTAGTATTAATCTTATCTCAGCCGCTCCTAGCAAATATGATGTGTTTATCATCAGCCAGGAGTGTCAAATATCTGACCAAATCAAATAACTTCTACTTAGCAGAGAATGAAAGAAAGAAAGTATGACAAATAGAAAGCGCGCAATAACATCAGTACTGCAAATGTAACTGATTACTGCGGTAGTGAAATAGAGAACGAGAGGGGCCGCCCCGTTCTGTTACACTAGATCTCCCTATTCTTAACACCTCTTCTATATTTATAAGGTTCTAGTAATACGTATTACTAATGACGAATAAAGTATAAATTAAGTATCAGCCTAAACATCCCACACTTTCATATCCCCCGCTCCGTTTTTTAACAGCAAAACCAGTATGACAAGATTACCTTTTTAGGACAAGAGAGAAAACGTATGCACACATACAGGCACACGCATGCACGCGCAATTCTGACACGATTTGCCTCCCCTTAGCTCTGCAGCAGTGGTCCAACAGTGGCCAAAACTCAAGAGTAACTGATGTGGGTCTTCAAATGTGTCTACCTTCACACAAGACTACTCTTGGCAGAGTTGCAGATAGAAGAGTAATGATGCTTCTATCTCCAGGCAGTGTTCACAAGATATTCAGAAAAACGAGAACAATGCTACATTGTCTGATCACGTTAACTCTAGTATCTGCCATCAACTTTTGTGAAGGATAGGGTTATCTTATAATTCGTTAGCTCGTTCAAAACCCCCAGCTGAGTTAATTCAGAAAATTTCCTCATTATTATTTAGGTCTGTTTACGTGTATTTACGAAATTGTCTGAGACATATGGATACAACACATTCAAAATGATTCAATCAACTTTAAATTTGGATAGATATAAGTAACAAATTTAATAATCAATTAAAAAATTATTAATTCTTTAACAAAAATTGGTCATCATCATATGATGTTAATGGGGATTAATATAAGGGGACGTTTCACTTGGTAGCTTTTATTCTACACTTAGCTGCTGGAATTTCTCCTCCCGCTGGTGTTTTGGTTCTTCGCATCTATGTGACTGGATTTCTCCCCGACCCTGGTCAAGACTAAAAGTTGCAGCATGTTCCAAGTAGAATCAGGGAGTAACTGCAAAGCTGGTCCCGCGTCTCTATGACCCTTCTGATGATAGTGTCTACCGTCGACTTTAGGTCCCTTATACCCTCATTTGTTCCAGAAATAGTACCATCAATTGGTACCACCAACTAGTATGGCAAAAGAAGAGAAACGAATACCCTCTGAGTATTGAGTTTCCCGACACATTCTTATGTGCCCCCCCTCTTTTCATTCCACCATCTCATCTATCTCAGAACCTTAACCCTCGCTGAGAATTAAAATTAATCGCAGTGGGCGAAAAACTATCTTCACATTTAAGATGAATAGTTTTATATTTAACTCTAGTTGAAAATGTTAACAAGATAAATTGATTATGTATACATTTACATCGGTTGCAAAGGTTGAAACTTTCATTACATTTAGAGTGAATATGTTTTACATTTACACTGGTTGAAAAGGTTAATAATATAACAAGTAGGTACATCATTTCTTTCATCATTCCCTCCCTGCTCCATATGAAACTTAGGACTACCTCTGCTTTTGGTTCTTTATAAGAAACTCGCAATAAAGCAGTCACCAACCCTGGCAGTGGTGGTTCATGAAATCATTATTCTATATGCTGAGGTTGCCATCATCAAATGACTTGGACATCCACTAGCGATTTTCGCATATCAATATTCACATGTCAATATATACGTATTAGTTCGCATGTTAATAATGAAAAAAATATAGAATTCAAAATGTACAACTTACGCCAATCTTTAGGCCCACAGACTGCTGGCTCAGAGAAATAAAGGCACTTGTAGAAGCCTCTTACACTTGTTCTGGGGTGTTGTTATTTTAGCAATACGTTCCCACATTGACTTGTGTTTCAGTTCCCTCAGATTCCGGTTTTCCTTGCTAATAATGACATAGTTTTGCTGGGAGATAATTCCTCAAGATGATCAAACAAGGATCCAGTCCGATAAAGGAAAGCTGATTCCCTTTTTTATCTCACGAAAAATTCCTACATAACAAACGCGAAAATAAATTTGTTGTTTACAATCGTCAAGTATGGTATGCCAGCTTCCGTCTATAATCGATCATGTTTACACTCACGACATCAAATTTTATCACTTTTTTTTAAAAACTTTGCCTCGTTTTGGCGAGGCGCGTCGCGTTCAACCTAGTCTTTATATTAGGGTACATGTCCAAATATAAAATGTAATCTCTTTCAAGAGGGAGAATTATTCTTCCAAAGGTCTTGTCCGGAAACGATTATCTCACTTTCCTACTCTAATCAATATTGACAACCTGGTCAGACAGGACTATTACCAGTGGATAAGATAATCGACTGCGGTCATCTCAAGGTTGTTTACTTACAGTATTAATCGGCTGCAGGAAAGTATGTTACACATTAGTAAACCACATTTCTCTCTACCGATCCCATTGTCAATATGGGTTCAAACGAAAGGGTTTGATTACCCTAATCAACAAAAGATGGTCGCTGAAGTCCCGACATAACAAGGATTGAGGGAAGGGAGTGTAAAGAATGAATCGAAAATACCAAATACTGTCAGAGGTTGGGAAAACTAAAGTGAAGAACACAGAATGAATTATAGGATGGCACAGGTAGATGTAACGTTCGAGGGTATTCTGTCACAATTGTCCATGTTGGAATATAATTCGTAGTACCTTATTTTCAATTCTCTCTCTTAAAATCATTTGTGTATACTGATAATCTGTCCTTCGTCACCTGTTGTAAATTATGTTTTTTAATAGGAGTTTTGCCTTTTTTTTGGGGTACCAACGACATAAAAAATTGATTACATGCGACCACAAGACCTTCGTGTTGCCTTAGAATTTATTCTCTATACCCCGATGCGGAAGCCATTATGCGTGTGTCACCGGAGGAAAGGTTTTGGTGATAGTTATGAAAAATCTCTCCAGTTGTAACTGGTGACTACCAGGGATGTTATTACTCGAAGGAAAGTTTTATTGCAACCCAAGTTCATTAGTACTCACAGCAGGCTGTCACGTTATCTATTTCCCTTAATACTTTCAACTCCAACGTATATATCAAGGAACTCTCTTGGTTTTAGAAAACCGTTTTATTTATGAGTCCAACTGGACTAACTCCAAAGTTCATTCAATTTACACAACTCATTAATCTGGTTATTGACGACCAGAACGTTCACATTCCAAATAGAGCGTTATTCCTTTAAAAAATTCATCAACATTAATGTAGCGCTGTCCAGAGATCGATTGCAAAGACTGGTAAGCTTCTACCCTGACCTCAACTAGAAACTTCATACTTAAAGGTTTAACATAATGTTCACAAAACATTCGAGAGGTACAAACCGTAATAACAGTAGTCGTAAAACCAATCCCCTAACATTGTATATCTTGAGATTTTCGTAGATTCAGTTTTACTTTCACAAGGGGATAACCTACAACTTCTAGAAGGAGGTTCACCGATATGAAAGACTGAGATGTATCTCGCTAGGAATCTAGCTCTGAACTGTCCTTATAACAACGTGCTTGTCTAATAATCAAGATTGCCACTCACGTTCTAGAGATAAACCCAGATTTTCTTCTTTAAAAAAACCCAGAAATACCCAGATTATTTTATCTATTAGTTCAACTTTAGCCAAATATGCTGTTTGCTACCAATTTGTATTTATTTCTTCATTTTTATTTTATTTTTATTACCAAAAATTCACAATTATATGAAAATGATTTTATTAACACCCCAATATATGAACTCTTGAAAATGAGATATTTTAACCGTAACATACTTACAGTAGTTACATTAACAAAATGTTCCTCAAATCAAATATAAAATGTTAGTTGTAAATTGTTACTGTTGAAAATTGTCACTTGTCAGCGACTCGGCATCCATGTCGACAACTTCTCCTTCGTCAAGATCATATGCATGAATTGACAACGTGGAATCTTGATTGTGGGGTTCCAAAATCTTTGCATATCTCTGCCGACAACGTCTTTCACGCACATCTTCAATCACGCTTTTACTAGGATTAAACTTATGACAAACTCCATCTTTGGCAACTGCCTGCTTGGCTAGTATTCGATTGTAAACTGTTTCACACAAAAGCCTGTTCGTTTGTTTAGTTTTAACTAAGTTAACCTTCGAAAACACTTTCGACGCGTGCTGAGGAGTGAGGTAGTGTTATAAGCGTGCACATGAGGTGAGCCAAAACATCAAATTTCTTCTGGTTATTAGCATCAGTTACTTGTTGCAGTCCTAGCCAGAATGCGGGCGGATCCTCATCCACCAGAAGTCCAAGATCTTTTCGGTACAATGCCAGTTCTCGCCATTGATCAAACAGACAATCAAGGCTCTCTTCTGAAACAACTGTTGGGAACTGCCATGCTAATGGAATGACAGAAGGCTTGTTGATCTCGAGAGCTTGCTTTGTATCCAACAGCTGATGTAAACAGTCAAAAGACAATATCAATAATGTGAACGGTGACTTGAGATTTGTTAAAGGAAAGTGAGTGCAGAAAAATGGTTTGCGAAAGTTGAATAGAGTTGGTAAAAGACTATTCGTCTTTGTTGAAGGGAAGTGATATGAGCAGAGGAGTGTTTTGGGGGAAGGGAGGAAACTCCGTGGATCCCTTTTGGGAGATGTAGTGGATGTTTTAGGGTTAAGCATATCATGTGAGTTCTAAATCATGGTGGGACAAATTTGCACATAATGTTTTAGTAATAAGATTAAAGAAGGTTGTATTGGGTTGTGAGTGTACTCAGCAAAGGGGAATAATTTAAAATTACGTCCCTTGTAAGTTTTTGGTGAGCGAGCAAGAAAAAACACGCACGAGAAAAGTTTGGTAGGTGAACACATTTTAGAAGAGAACGAGAAAAAGTGTTAGATCGGGAAGATAATGAGGAAGTCTGATTTTTTAACGCGCTTAGCGTAGTAGAGCAAGTTGCTATGTATTAAGATTTTTTGCAGTGGCGAGTGATGTTTTGATGGTTCATGACTCTGGCGAACAAGCCATTGGAAGTGGTTGGTTGCTGTGGTTACAGACTGGTATCAAATTGTTTTGCCGAATCTACAAGATGCTGAAAGGCCACTTTTAAAATAGTGATAGATGAAGGCAAGAAAGACGATGTCGCCATTTGCAAGATTTATGTTAACAAGTCGTCAAGATTTTACAACAGAACAGGTATGTTGAAACAGATGAAGAGAAGATAGACAGTAGCTAAGGTCAGAGCGGGGAACAATGACTATTGATATAAATAAACAGCCCTGGTAGTTAGACCAGTTTTCTATAGTAATATACCTCAAACTAGTTCCACCAGACCTACGTGCCTCATCATGAGTTGCAAACAAAACCAGAGAACATAAATTCTTATACGAGCTAGTTAAGCTGCGTCAGACTATATATAAAAGGAATTAATAGACAGAGAGGTGACTTATCTCAAAGGTTGCTAAATCAGCATTTGTTTTGTATATTGTGAAAGAAGACCTGCCTCGATGGAAGGTTGGGCATGTGTCAATTTTTCGACGGATTTTGTGTTTGGATGACTACTGTAAATAAACACCATCTTGTTATTCACTGCTGGTTGAGTGCAGTGCTTTACGATAGATGTTCTCCATCCATCATCTGTATTATCGTTGATGTACTATCATCTAGAGTTATAGTACCATAACATCATCAACACCTAGCTGCCTACTGTTGGGTAGTGAGACGAGTCCACGCTATACAAACACTGTAAGTACAAACAGGAACCACACTATCACGGCCACATGGATGTGGTTAAAAACAAGAATTAAATTTAAGTGGAATATAAAATATATAGCACATAATTTTTTACATTTAATTATAATGTAAATATAATGTATAATGCTCACTGCGCAGAATATACATACATTGTAAATGCCAATTGTCAAATATACCCAGATTAATGCAGATTTGGAAATAAAATACCGATACCCAGACGGAAGCCAAAAAAACCCAGATCTACTAAAAATACCCAGCTGTGGCAACACTGCTAATAATATATAGTATTCAAGATCTGCTAATAATATATAGTATTCAAGATCGTGCGATAGCTTTTTTGCACACGATCTCTAAAGTGTGACAACAATGTTTGCCTAGGTCTTCGCCTATTAATTAAGGGGAGCTAACTATAAACTTCTAAGAGTTATCTTGTCTTGCTCCTTTTATGTATACTAGAGTGATATCTAGTGCTAGCGTAGGCCGTCTGGTCACGCGTGTTCTCCGGACGGTCCTGGATAAGCGGAATTCACAGGTTGTATTTATTTTACTTTTGTCTTATCTTTCTCATTCAGCTCTTGCTTTCTTTCCTGTCCACGAAGAAGGCCTTGTGGCGGCGCCGTATATTTAATTTTCTTTGTCTTTTCTCCTGGTAAGATGCATTACCTTTGTTTTTTTGTTTTTTTAAACTCACTCATTACCCATTTTACACAGAACTTCAATGAATGGGAAGCCTGATAAACACCAGTGCCCTACATAATGACGTCAAAAAAGAAATCCGAATTCTTTATTTCCAGAGCAAAGCTGAGTAACGACAAACCAAAAGTCATTCAAAAATGACAATCAAGTTTGACCTAGTTTAAACAGACAATAATTTAATTACAAAGTTCACGAGACTATTGGCGACGCACGTTTTGTGTATTCTTTCTGAATAGAAGACCAGCGTGTTCAGAACACTCCAAGTCAGAATACGATGAAAGGGTCAATAGAGAGTATTGAACATTGCTACTGTTGGTGAGAGTAACCAAGGGAGAATTGCCACGTAACACTGTGGCGGAATGTAATATGTGTTCAAGAACATGTCTGGCGTTAGTGGTTCTTGATGCTCGTCTTTTTCTAATTCTCCTGTGTGAAAAGATGGATCCAGGTGGTGAGTGAAATAGTCAGAATATATTGTGAATATAAACTGAACTGTCATTTGAAAAGGTGTTTCTTTAGATATGTCTCTTTATTTCTTGTTGCTTTCTGTCGTTCTTTCTTGTTTATAGCTTCATTTCTGCTGTCTTCCACACCCTAGCTGTTATTGCTTCCATTTTAAATAATGTGTGATTATTTTGTTGACGTTGCGGAAGAAGGTCCTACATTTAGGAGGTTCGTGACGCAGTCTTAGAAAAAAGCGGAAGAATCTTGGCCGCTGACTCACATTTGTCCTTTTCTTCAAATACTAACGACAGCAAGATTGCACTTGGAGAAAAAAATGTCGCACACTCATACACATATCTTGGAAGAAACATAGATAAAGTCCGAAGAACGAGACATTACTACAAGATAAAGAACATAAAAGGCAAAGTTTACATTCAGTTCGCTGGGAAATATATGACAATCAAAAGAAATAAAGTCCAACTCAAAAATAAAAATAAGACAAGACAACTCAAAAGTCAAATCAGTGCTATTGTATGATTGTGAAATATGGACAGCAATAAAAACAACAAACAATAAGTTACAGATTTTCGTAAATGAATGTTTGCGCACTATAGAATGATTGAAAAGGTTTGACAAGATGAAACAGATGAAAACAACTACCCACCCATACAACCAATCCCCTTACAGGAAACTTGTACCAAAGTATTCATATACTCTTGCAGTGATTGTTTACGCAGCAATTTGTTGTACATGATGAAGCTGACGGCACAACGTTGTAATTTTTTACGACATGCCAGAAGAACAGAAGTCCTTTTCTTCCGTGTCGTCAGAGGCTGCCTGGTCATTATTAGGTCATCGTAGGACTTGGTTCCAATATATACATTTCAAATTAGGTTGTGGTGTGTGTGCGTTTCGGTGTTCCTTCGGAATAATTGAAAACTCATGCAAGAACAGAGGCGAGTTGGTGTTAATGAAAGATAAAAAGCTATGAAGAGAAATAGAGCGATGGATGAAATATGGGACAAGTGGATCATTATTACAGATAACCAGTTAAAAGAAAAACGGACAAAGCGCTACACGGCACGTGGGGGAAGTGAAGACACTGCGCATTAATCAAATCAAGACGTGAACAACCCAGGTGGTCTATTAGGACTTCCCCTAAATGTCCGTAAATGTTCATCATCCGTCAGTATCATCTACTGTGTCGAAGTGAGCTCTGTGTTAGATTCAGCGCTGCAGATGTGAGCAGTATTTCTCAACACGAGAACTGACGGTTGATTATACTTAATTATCTTTTCACTACATGAACATTTATCGGGTATCCATACATATATATATCTCATCACTACAGTTACACACATCTCTTATCACCACAGATACACATATCTTTTATCACTACTGATACGCATATGTCTTATCACTACAGATACACATATGTCTTATCACTACAGATACACATATGTCTTATCACTACAAATACACACATCTCTTATCACTACAGATACACTTATCACTGCAGATACACATTTGTCTTATCACTACAGATATACATATCTCTTATCACTACAGATACACATATCTCTTATCACTACAGATACACACATGCTATACCACTACAGATACACATTTCTCTTATCACTACAGATACACATATTTCTTATCACTAAAGAGACACATATATCTTATTGCTACAGATACACACATATCTTATCTCTACATATACACACATATCTTATCACTACAGATACACACATCTCTGATCACTACAGTTACAGATATCTCTTATCACTACAGATACACATATCTCTTATCCCTACAGATACGTATATCTCTTGTCATTATAGATACGCATCTCTCTTGTCACTACAGATACACATAAGTAGTATACAATGTACCAAACAGGTCGCATTCTGGCGGCGCGCCTAGCGGCGCGTGACTTTTCTTCTTCTTCTTCCGTCCTTAGCCAACGACCGGCAAAGCAGTCAGTGGCCATTACGCCTAGTGGCGTCTTAAGGGCAACAGCGAATAGATTTTCTTTGCCGTTGTTCCCATCACGCCTAATGGCGTCTTTAGGGCAACGACAAATCAATCCGTTTGCCGTTGTTTCCGTAATCAAAGTGACTGGCAAACGGTTGATCAGCCCGTTGGTGCGTGACTTTTATATAAGGAAAAAATGGCGCTGGCGGCGCAAGTGACTTTTATATCGGAAAAAATGAAGGCGCAAGATGGCGAAGTTGAGATAACAAGAAGACGATATATTTAGATAATAGGAAGATATATTTAGACAATAGTTAGACAACAAGAATGGAGTATATTTAGACTTTGAGATAACAGTTAGAGTTGAGACAACAAGAAGAGGATATATTTATAGATAACAAGAAGACGATAATAGGAAGACTTTGAGACTGTAGGAAGACGTTATATTTAGACAATTCTTCTTCTTCTTCTTCTTTGATCCTTAGCCGCCGACCGTCAAAGCAGTCAGTGGCCATCACGCCTAGTGGCGTCTTGAATGGCAACAACAAATTGATTCCACTTTGCTCGGTCGGCGGCCATCCTTCGTACAGTGCCCCAACTCTGGTTCATTCTTTGCATCTCAGCCTCCACAGTCCTCCGCCAGGTTGTTTTTGGTCGGCCTCTCTTTCGTTTTCCTTCAGGGGTCCAAAGCATAGCTGTTCTTGTGATGGCATCGGGGTCTCTTCTGAGGACCTGGCCAACCCAGCTCCAGCGTCTGCCAGCTATGATGGTGTGCATGTCCTCTTGCTTGCTACGAGTAAGCAGATCTTGGTTAGTGATGGTATTCGGCCAAAAGATTCGGTGAATTTTTCTTAGGCATGTTGTGTGAAAGGAGGACAATTTCGACATTTCCTTCTCTGTAACTCTCCAGCATTCCGCACCATAGAGAAGCACAGAAAGCACACAGCTCTGATATAATCTTAATTTTGTGCTTGTGCTGTATTGGGAGGACTTCCAGATGTTGTTTAGGCTAAAGAAGGCTGTTCTTGCCTTATTCATTCTGATGTTGATGTCTTTGCCTGCCCCGCCGTCTGGTGTTACTATGCTTCCTAGGTATGTGAAGGTATCTGTCTGTACCAATTGCTGATTCCTTACTGATATGGGCTCAGGGTTGCTCACATTGAGCGTCATGACCTCAGACTTCTTTAAATTGATGTTCAAGCCCACCTGCTGGCTAAAATTGTTAAGTCTATCCGTTTTTTCCTGGATGTGTTAATGTGAATGTGCTAGTAGTGCAATGTCATCTGCATATTCCAGATCTTCCAATGTAGAAAATGTTGTCCATCTTATTCCTCTTGGACTGCCCTCTGTTGTCTGGCGCATCACCCAGTCTATGACTGTTAAAAATAGAGTGATTTAGACAATAGGAAGAGGATAATAGTTAGATGATTTTTAGATAACAAGAAGACGGTATATTTAGACAAACAAGAAGACGATATATTTTACAACAGTTATGTTACAACAGTTATTTTACAACAGTTATACGAACAATTAGACGATAGACAACAGACGATATAGGTAAAAAAGAAGAATTTTAGTTAATATAGTTTTTATTTTATATTCAATAGTGTTTTCATAGTAGCAAAACATATATATATATATATATATATAGGGGCTAATAGCAGTATCAAACAGGAGCATATATGTACAGTATTGTTTAACATTATACGAGTATACATTGTGCAGTAATTTTTTATCAAATCACATATGAATGTACAATTGAAAAATAATTATATTTTATATAGGAAAGATGTATGTTCAAAATATACATTATCACAGTTTTATACAATAAAAATATCACAGCTGCAGGCCAGACCTTGAGGGAGGGGATTTGTCACGTCGTAAGAAATAGAGAGATGTTGTGTGTGTGATATGGTGTTTGGGGTGATGACTCAAGGGTGTGGTTGTGTACAGAGAGTTTAGATGTTGAGGGGTGATGTTGTGACGTTGTCGGGATGTACCTCTCGTTTGATGTAGAAGTAAGATAGGGCGTTGCGGTGTTGTTCGTAGGTGTAGATGGAGGATTTGTGTGCACGGAACCAGATATTTTTCCCGCCCTGTGCTTGTTGTGTGTTGAGGACTTCTAAGAATGTGTGTTTGTCTACTTTGTTGTGGTGTTTGTTGAGTCCTTTGGTGGTTGTTTTGTCATATTTCCCAAAACAGTGATACGTCTTGCTGCACAGCGAAATCATTCCGCTGCCTTCGTATTCTAATTTAAAAAGGCCCGGTGTCCGTTTGTCGAATAATTTTTGAGCGCGGCATTTTTGACAAAGGGCGCGCGTTTTACCCTCGCTAGCTACAAAGTCGGGTCTATGGTCGGGACATACCTCGGCGGGGAACCATTGGTGGTAGGAGCTATAAAATTCGCGTCGCAAAGCGGGCTTAACAACGTCCGCTAAGTTACTCGCGCTAAGGCCATGTAAAGGCTGTCTGTGTCCGTCTCGCATAACTGAAAATCTGACCTATCTACAAATTTATCTAAACAGTCGTAATAAAACTCTAACATGCGTAATTTAGCGTATTGGTAGACGAAAAAACCTATATGGACGGGCAGGTCTCAACTAATAGTCTGTTTAAGTTTTTCTACTTCGAATATGTCGTCCGTCACTAACGTCATTTTCCTAAAGCGAAGTGAGTTTATTAGGTCAGAGGTACCCTCTCCCGTCGTGTACGAGACATCCACATGCTTCGCCTTATTGGTCAACGTTTTACCATAGGCGGCGTTACCCAACAGTTTCATAGTTTCGCTGGTAATGGTGTAGGCAGGATCAGTATCACCTTGGCGACGTGCGTCTGAAACAGTGTCCCCAAACTGCTTGAAACACGTCACATGTGTATACTCAATCACCTGGTAGATACAGGTGACTTCTAAACCTTTGATTAGGTACCATCGAAGCAGAGGTGTTGTCAACAGAATCTTCTTGCCCACATAACTTCCGATCAACGTCCGCCTGGGGGTAGTCAGAAGTTTATGTTTGTCGGCGTATTCCCACATGTCTCGTCTAGCACCGAGGCGAGAATATTTTCTTTTGTCAGCGGGTACCGACATTTGGTGTAAGATGGTTTCTGGGTTGGGAAGGTGGCGTTTAGAAAACGACGGATTGATGGGTCGGTTTTCTTCAATGCCTGCCACTCGCATTCCCACATTTCGACAATGGTAATGTTACATTCCTTCCTCAAATAAGAACCAATGACCAGTGTCGCTGCGTACAACTCAGCCAATGGTATGTTGTTGACTGGGTTAACGTCACGACCGGCGGTTAGTGGGCAGTTAGGGTGGCCGTGGAATAGACAACCGTGGAACTGGTAGGTGGTACGAGAGTCTTTATCCCAACCGTCTACCCTAATGTGTCTATCACCCAACGACATCTCACGGCCGTTAAACTGGGTTTTTAAGGTCACGTTATTTTGGTGGGAGAACCAAGCCAAATAATCACGGCACTGTACGGTATATTTGTGAAGTTTGTGGTGCTTGAAACCATCCTCCCTGTACCGTCTAACGGGAAAGTCAGTGGGATTTTTCTGCATTATCGCTCACAAATAAAGGGCGTTGGCATCAAAACCTTTAATGGATTGGGTCAGCTTGCCACCTCTAATGCGGGTTTTGCCTTGCTCGTGGAACCTGTGAAAAAATAATTGAGGGTCCCCCCAACTATATTTTGGCGCAAGAGGTGTTATGTAAATCTGACCTCCCGCCTCGAGCATAAGAAATCGACGACGTTGGGCGGGAGTTGTTTTGAATAGGTATCCCCCCCCCCCCCCCCCCCCCCTTTAAACGTGACACCAGGGACACGGAGATCGCATCTTTAAACATATCTACGCCTAGGTCCGCGTAAAAAAAAACAAAACTTGTTGGTCCTAACGCATTGCTAGGAAGGGGACCCACGTCTCATTTATTATTGTACCACCTCAGAAAATCGCGCTACGTGGTTATGTGGTTCTACGGTCCACACCTCTGGCAGTTCGGCGTACTCGTCGACGGAAATATCTAGTATTTTTTAGGGCGGAAAAAAAATGCCGAGTGGGGTGGTAACGCCGTTTCGTCTAACTTTGCTAAATCTGTTACGTACTCGTAACAGAAAAGCCTTTGGTCGCGGCCAGATATTTGCTATAACTAAAACCCGGGGCTAAGTAGTTGACTATATCTAAAAACTTTAACTCGCTAGTGGCAATACACATAAAATTATTGTTTCTCTTGACTAAAAATTTTGAAGTCTTCCCCCCATGAAATATTTGATGAGGTACGGTTTGATTACGTTAACGTCGTACTTGCCCGAATTGAAACCTAATACGGGTAGCTGCCCCAAATAACCCTCTAATCTACCAAAGAGCACCCTTGAATCACCGAGTTGGGTGAAAACATCGTCAAAATTCGCACGCAGAATCTCATAAGAGGCCGCGGCAATTTTGATCAGATAACGAGCCGTCCTATTGACCAATTCTTGTGGATCACCCTTTGTGATAAAACACACGGGGGCTTCAAAAAACCGGGGCCCCCTCCCCCCCCCCGTTAGAAGCCACCGAAACATCCGACAGGGGCACGTGTTTGGCCGAGTGTAGGTTAGTGGCATCCACCACTTGACTCTAGACTGTTCTCAAAAATAATCATTCAAAGTCAAAATGTGGCTCGAAACGGCCCCCCCCCCCCCCCCCCCCCCGAAGACCCAGACTTTTTTGTGTCGACATCTATTGCCCAGCTCATTGATTAATTCCCAAACCGTATCTGGTGGGGAGTAGACACCACCTTTAAATATTTCTCTTCTTTAGAGCCGGTACAGGTCTTTCTCATGGCGCACCATTAAACTTAATAAATCTTCACAATTGTACGGCACTCGGGACATGCCCCTCCCCCCAAAATGTCCCCCACCCTTTACGCCCTGGCCCTTATCGATATCTGCAATGTACATAAACATGGTTTCTTAAAAACATTAAAAGGGCGGTCAAACGTATCTTGAAAAGTGTTACTACCTCTAAGTCATGGTGCTCCCCCGCGGTCGGTCAAATTCAAAAATGTCAATATATATCGTTTGAAACATTTTTCTAATTCGGGCATATCGATTAAACTAACCCGGGGAAATCGATGAGGGACGTAAGTCCCTTATGTGTTTGCCACTCCCGTTCAGACTAGCAGTAGCCCGCGTCGGTTTTCTAACGTTTTAACGCACCACCCCTAAATAGGCGGATCTAAACACCTAAAAAAAGCAAAAGTTATCACTGTATGGGGTTTTGAATGTGAAATCCGTGTTGTAGTGTATGGATGTGGTGATTGTCCGTGATAAAGGATGGAATGTCCTTGTGCAAGCAGCAGCCAATGGGAAAGTACCGCCTTGAATGTGGTATAGATAGACAAGACGTGGCTGGAATTGCTTCAGGTACTAAATAAATTTTTGGTGTTTGTCTGTTTAATTTGCTTGTGTGACAATATCGCTATTCGTGTAATTGTGAGAGAAAAGATTTGAAAATCTGTAATGTTGTTGACTAGGTGGGGTTGATCCTTCTTCTTCTTCATCTTCGTTGACTGGCAAAGGACGGTGGTTGCGTTGATGTGTCCTGTTTATGCGAAGCTAGTGATATTCTGCACTCTTCGGTCGACCATTCGACGGTTTTGCATCTGCAAGTTTTAGGATCCCGGGTTTGTTCCTTCCCATTGCGTATCCGTTGCTCGTTCAGACCAGCCCTGCTTATTGTTGTACTGTTTCCCAGGACCACCACGTGCGAGGTTGGAGCAGAGCCGTTCTTGTCAGTCTCTGGATTCGCTGGTCCCGACGTCAGACATTTTTGCTTATTGTGGAAAAAAGTAAATGTTGATAAAATTGCTATGTCCTTGTCCAGGTGGAATGTGATTCTAAAGATTGCATGTTTTTCCGATGAGTTTCGTTCATTCCCCCCCCCCCCCCCCCTCTTATCCGACTTGTTTTTATGTCTGTGGCGTAAGGTCATTTATCGAGTATTTTCTACAGTGGTCAGACGGGGTTTATTTTGAAAGCGTATGGGTTTGTTGTGTGAAGATTGTGTCAAGGACGGGCACCAGTCGCCTGTTTTTGGTCGTATAGATGGAAAATGTTTGAAAAAGTGGACTGAAATTTATGTTTGTGTGGATGTGTGTTGATGGCTTCCAGTTGTCAATATAGACTTGTTTTTTATTAGACTGGTAGGTCAACTAAACTGTCTTCTTCAGTGGTGGCAGACGGGTTTTTTATATGCCGCAGGTTTGGTGGTACTGATCATGGGGACGTTTTCTTACTGGCCTGCATTTTGGTGGTGAGATGGATGGACTGTGAAATGGACTATGTTGGGTCTGTCACGTATGTATGCTGATATTGTTTGTGTGTCCCCCTGCCCGCAGCAGAGGATGTTGATATATCTGAAGGGTGGGTTCAGTCTGTTGTTGCTGTGGGGCATGAGGGTGTCTGCGGATTCGTCGATGATGAGGCTGTCTGAGGGTTCTTTGATGTTGATGGTGCTGTGGGGTATGAGGTCGAAAGCTGGGTAGTGGTGGGGTGTTGGTGGTTTCTGTGGACACGTAAGCTGATGCCTCGGGTAAAGTCTTTGCCACAAATGTCACAAGAAAAACAAGGCATAGAGTGCACGGTTTTTATGTGTCGGCCTAAATTGTCAAGGCGTTTGAATGTCTTCCCACAGCGGGCACACATAAGACTGTGCCCAGCTGCAGTGGTGGTCCCCATTGGGGCGTTTATAACAGCAATGTTTGTAGCAGCCCCCGGTGTAATGGCTTCCACTGTGGGGGATCTCGGGGCCGCTGGGCCATGAAAGACCTCTATATGATGTTGCAGTGCCTCAGGTCCTACAAAGACTTGAGGACAGACACGACAGGCGTGTCTCGGTTCAGCGTGTACTGTGCGCGTATGTCTCGTTAGGTCACGGGACCGAGTGAATGAGCGATTGCAGCTCGAACAAGCGTAGCGACAGTTCTTGTTTTGAGTTGAAGACATATGTTGAATAGAAACAAGAAAACGTTACTCACACATAAAATTAAATATATGTATCAATCAGTTAAATAAGACACGCTGAGAAAGAGAGAGAGAGAGAGAGAGAGAGAGAGAGAGAGAGAGAGAGAGTGAGAAAGGGAAAGACCCCCCCCCCCCCCCCCCCCCCCCCCCCCCCCCCCCCCGACGGAGAAGCGAAAAGACCCCCCCCCCCCGAGATAGAGAGAATGAGAGAGAATGAGAGAATGAGAGACCCCCCCCCCCCCCCCCCCCCCCCCCCCCCTCCCCCCCCGAGCGTTAAGAGAGAGAGAATATACAGGTAAATAAAACACAGTCTTATTTCTTATTCTGTGATGTTAACGGATACACCGCGCGCTGTGTCAGAAAAGATATCAATTTAAAAACTCAACATGTTCGCGAGACAAGTGACGATCTGCCCTATCGTTTTATTAACTTTCGTTTGTACCATAGCAAGGCCTTGTGTAGTTCAGTATTGTTAAATCTAAAATATAATATTTTCTAAACTATTATGTTGTCTAATTTTCACTGGCTGGTTAGGTGGTTTGTAGTGACTCGGGTCCTTATTTATTTTTAAAGTAATATGTTTGTAGTTACTATGAGAAGTTCTTTATAGAAGCAGCTTCTGAGTACAGAAATACTCCTGCGCCCATGTGTTGTGGAATTAAATCAATTTATCGATCTTTCCCAAACCGTCTTTGCGCCTACAACCAAACAAGGTATTTGAAATAGACTATTTGTCTATACAAGTTTAAGCGTGTTGTTATCAGAATGTATTTTCAAGTTTGTAAGTATCACGGACTCCAAATTTCCCCCCCCTCCCCCCCTTCTCAAAAAATCCAAATATAATTTGATTTCGCATGAGTTTAACACTATAGACGAGAAACACGGAGTAAGATTTAACTAAAGGATGTAATTATTCCCGACTGGGGGATAGTACTAATAAATCGGTTGGTCTAACTTATCGAAAATCAACCACTCTTTAAAAACGGGACGTGTAAGAATTTAACATAACACACAGAGATAAAAATAAACAAGTGACGATCTGCGTTACTCCACAACAACTTAACAAAACAACTTTTATTAAAATACCAGCTATACTATTTTGAAACAAAGCCTTAAGCAACCCCCCCCTCACTGGCTTGTATATGTACACAGGACATAGCTTTTAAATTAGTAAAAAACAGATATATAATCACCCCCCCCCCCCCCCAAACAACAATAATAAAAACAACTAAAACTATATATTCTCTAAATAGAAATAATTATTATTTTAACTTCCTATTATAGGAAACAAAAAAACAGACGCAATACACAGCACACACATATTTAGACCGTTGCATAGGCTCCTTATGTCTTCACAGTGTTCTGCCCCCCCCTTAAGAAAATACTCCTAAGCGGAACAACAAACGGTCAGATATTTAGATAAATAAAAAATATTTAACATTCCAACAAATAACAAAAAAAAACATACGCTGTAACAGTCAATTGATATGAGAAGACAAAAACAACGCCCCCGCCCGGTTTTTTCAGAAGGCTTCAAAAACGTTTGTTTCAGGGAGATGTTTCCGTTTCGAGTTCTGCTAATTGAATGATTGGTCTAGCGAGAGTATGTTTCCTTATATCAACAGGTTTTGAGACAAACACGCGTGTGAATACACAATCTGTTAAAAAAAATAACTGACTTCGACGGACCTAGTGTATACCCACCTGTTCGCTGACGTGTACTGTAGAGTTTGAACTGTCACGTACCGATAATGGGATCGATAGAGGTTGTTTAAGAACTGTCACAACAATGTTTAATTACTGTGCAGGTGTAATCGTCATCTGTTCTGAAAAAGAGTTTTTCGCATTGTAATAAAATAATTAGACAAATAATGCAGTTGATTATTCGTGTCCAAATGGACATTTAGATCACGTACGACAATTGATCCGCATCGAAAACTCGTTAGCAATTCTCGTTGGTTGTTTACTCAGGGACAGATGTACATAATTTGAATCGCCTCGTACAACGTTCCACCATAGCGATCTTTATTTGTGATACGCGCAGGTGTGTTGACGAGAAAGAAAAGGCATTAGACACATTTTAACAAATGTTTACAAAAAATAAATAGAGTATCTAACAAGTATTTTGAAATAAACTTAACAATAAAGTGAGAAACACAGATAAGGTTTAAACTGTTGGATATATTCTTTAGACTTTTCGGAGCGAAAGACACACATATTTTTTAGACTATATTCTTATCTAAAACATATATATTAAAGAGAAAGAGAAACGAAGACATCAAAATCAACCATTCTTTAAAAATGATATGTAGGACTTTAACGAAAAAAAAATCCCCAGAGATATTTATGTTAACTTTTAACACACGTATTCGGAAAACATACAGTTTGATATATATATTAGTTAAATAGGGATTCTCACATTGTTTTACACCAAAGGTTCCCACATTGTAGAACAGTGATTCTCACGTTTTTTAGCACGAATCTTACGTTCTTGAAAAGGGGTTATCACATTGTTTTGCACTAAAGGTTATCACATTATTTTACACCAATGGTTCCCACATTGTAGAACAGTGATTCTCACATTGTTAGTACGATTCTTACGTTGGGAACAGGGGTTCTTGTTTTAGATATAAAATAACTGGTTGTAAGTGTGATCTATCATTATTAACTATGGATCCGCGTTGGGTTCATCCGTTCACGTGCTTGGTTTCAGGCCCTACTTCTAGTGGAAAGACTGTTTTTGTCCATCGTTTCCTAACACATATCAAAGATATGGTGACAGCCGTACCCGATGAAATTATATGGTGTTATGGTGAATATCAACCCCTATACAATTCTATGACTGGAGTTCAGTTTATTAAAGGACTACCCGATATTGAGCAGTGGACAGGTGATAAGAAACGTTTGGTAATTATCGATGACCTCATGAACGAAACAGATGAGCGAGTAACTAAATTATTCACAAAATCATCTCATCACCGCAATTTAAGCGTATTTTATCTTGTGCAAAATTTATTTGGCAAGAACAAAGAACACAGAACCATTAGTTTGAATTCTCATTATATAGTGCATTTCAAAAATCCACGCGATGGGTCGCAGATTGTTAAACTAACCAAACAGATCTACCCAGGTCAAACTGCCTATGTCCAAGAGAGTTTTAAAGACGCGACGTCGACCCCACATGGCTATTTGGTAATCGACCTTCGCCACGACACAGCAGACAATTTGAGACTTCGTTCGCACATATTCCCAGAGGAACAACAAATTGTTTACGTACCCAAGTAACGAGATGGGAGAAAAAGTAAAAAGACATACTGACATGTTAAAATTTCTAGGTACGGCCAAACCACCAGTCATCAAGGCTGTTATGAAAACAGCGTCACCCGATCTGGTAGGTACACTCTGTGAATGTTTTCACAACGTTTTAAAAGGTAACGTTACTCTGACACCCCTCAGAAGGGACGTATGCGTCGTTACAAAAACACCCAGCGAGCGCTTACCAAGAAGAAATTGTCGCTCAAAAGACGAAAACAATTTTTACAAACTGGAGTATTCTTAGGTGCGTTGTTAACTCCAATACTAACTGTACTAAGAGGGCTCTTTTAGATGGCTAAGAAAAAGATTTTGATGGATCCTCGTTTGTTAGAGTCTAAAAAACCTTATAGACCACCCGACGCTCTAAGAGATAACTTGGGAGATGTCACCGTTTGGTTGTGCAGCGTAAAATACGCTGCAGTTAAAGTCAGTCGAACAGTTATTTGGGGTTAACAAGATGAAAGAGTATATAAAAATGGGTTAGAAAATCAGAATAATTTAAGTGATAAGTTATTTGTTCTTAACATGGGAGATAAAAGAATGAAAATGTAGTGTTTTTTGTAAGGGATGGAACTTTTTTAGACTTTAAAGTAATCTAAGTATATATCATTAGAGTTTACCAAATTTGCATATCAGACTAGTTTTAGTAGAGACATAGAAGGGAAAATGTAACTAAGGTAAAAAAGTACTAAGGGGAATAACAATATTATTAGCGCCCTTTACAGTTAAGAGAACGCAGAGTAGAATAAACCGCACGTGAAAAGTGAGCGAAATGTAAACAGCTATGTAGCACAGTTCACGGAGTTGGACAGCATAGAATTAAGCGTGTAGGTGGCGATAGGTGAGTGAACTGAATAACGGACCAATCGCATTCACTCAAAAACAACTGTGGATCATCAGATAGGAAATTGAAGGACGAAAAGAGATCAGTCCAGTTATTGACGCGCTACTGAGCGGTCATGTTTACAGAGTCCCATCAGAAACTTTGCGGAAGCAAGAAGTGCCGCCCAGGGCTCTCAAGAAACGAACTTGTGGTCAACAAGTGTTCGTATCCAGAAACTGATAGCTAGATTTAGAATTTCTTAGCGATAGGAATTCAGGAGAATAGATTATCTGTGGTTAAATACTGAGATGAACATATTAGGAATAGAATAAGGGTGAACAGTAGGGATTGTGATAGGTGTTGGACTTCGATTTAAAACGGTAAGAGGAATTTTGAGCTATTTTTTTGACTTTCAGCAACTTTGTCACAGGCTAATGACGCATCTATTTAAGGGAGCGAGCTACAGAAGAGAATATTGAAGCAAAGGCATAATTAAAGATAAACAAAGTGGATAACTTTGATTATCAGATAGCCAGGATGGGCTGTCATACCAAGAAGATGAGGCATTGCCATTAGACGAGATGGTATTGAACAAAGGGTTTACAGCACTGACATTCATGAAACATATCATGCGCTCTCTCATATAAGAGTAAGTATGAAGACGCCACCACAAGTGAATCTGATATTCATGAAACATCTTATGCGCTCTCTCATATAAGAGTAAGTATGAAGAGGCCATTTTGGTGTTGGACATTGTTTGATTATTTCAGGTGTAGCTATTGAAATCTTATATGCTGCATTTAAAGGAGTTAAACCTAACTAGGTTGAGATTGGGTGAGAACATGACTCCAAGGATTTAGAACTGTTGTAGAAAATGTGAGAAAAATCGTGTAAAATGAGAAGGAACTTTAGTAGGCTAGGTATACAACGAAAAATGCAAGAGGCTACAAGAGAAACAATATATATATATATATATATCTATGCTTTGAGATGTTTGATTGAATCAAGTGGAAGACTTGAGGACATTGTAATTGAGAACTGTATCTGATGAATTATGTTGGTTGATCTTGGATTATCTTATGTAAATAAAAGTTGTTTTCGAAATTGAATCACATCACTCCGGTTGCTTTGATGTGTGAAGAGATTAAGGAATGGAGAGTTATTAGAAGTGAGTAATAGGAGAGATAGAAATAATAGAACACCCTATATGCATCAGTCGCTGCTCACCACCAAGGAGGGAAGAACGTGGTCTGGGTTGAACAAAAGACGAACCTTATATCATCCAGGAATCACCATCTCTGGCGGAACAAGGGGGCCAGTAGGAGAAATAGTCTCACTTGGAGGAAAGATAAAAAAGAAAGTGAATGATAGATAACTAGGCCTGCCTCAGTCACCTAGTTAAAATATATAAGAAGAAACAACCTGCACGGTCACATAGTGTAATTTGGCGCCGTGACCACTCCTCCTACAGCGACATGGCCACATCACAAGGAGAGATGGAGTATCAACACCAACAAAACTACAACAACTCACGACGGAATGGTTATAACAAACACTGGGACACTTTGAACAAGAGAGCACAGAGAATAACATTAAGAAATTTTATCAATGAAATTAAAACCAGACAGTTATGGGAGTTTAAAAACGTAACATTAAACAACGGTCAAGGTGGCATCCTCACAACAGAAGATGGATGGAGAGCACACATCGGGCAAATCAAATCAGGGAAGAAACATCACAGAATACCAACAAGAACAAATACAAAGATATTAACAGAAATGACAACAAATCCACAAGCAGTCCAGAAAAGACAAGTTACTAGAATAGAGCCTCAGAGAGAGAATGTCGCAGTACAAACGGATGACAAGTTTAAGAAAAGTCTGATTCCGGTCAGGATAAGGTCAAGACAAGTTACAAATGTCGCAGTACAAACAGATGACTTACCTGATTTATACAGTACTGAAAGGGTTGATAAGTTAGAAAAGCTGACACCTGAGGAAGGAAATAGTGATATAACGGAAGGAGAAGAAATAAATACACTTTGCACAGATTTAGAGAGGAAGTTTGAAGAGTTAGAAAAGAACAACAACAAAGAAGAAGTGAAGAATGACAGTGCAGTTATTAAACCAAGTACATTCTTGTCGATGCTATGGAGCCAAGCACAGATGAAGAAAGATAAACGGTGCAGAAAAGTCCAGCAAACAATTACTAATATTCCAGAGCAAGAAACTGTTGATGAGATGCTGAACAGTTTAGTGTCAAAAGGAATAGGTGTTCTACAAGACATAAAGACATTACTTCTTCAGATGGAAAAGTCAAGTCTAAGTAACATTCAAGATCAAGTGCAAGATAAGAAACAAGAAGCTGACACATGCAAAAATTCAGAAAGAATTGACCTGAATTTGCAAAGTCATATACCGGTTTCAGAGTTGAATGACGTTCCTTTAGATAATGAATATTCAAGAGATGATAGCCTTAATCAACAAAAGAATCAAGAACAGGTGAAGCAAGTTACAGCATCAGCACAGATAGATTCAGAAAATCAAGAAAAGAATCAAGAACAGTTGAAGCAAGTTACAACATCAGCACAGGTGGAGAGAAAAGACAAACAAAAGAAAAAGAAGAAAAAAGGACGAAAGACTCCGCCGATTCAGACAGTGAAACCATGCACATCTGCTAATGACAATTCAGAGCGCTTAAATGAGACAGTTGAAGTAGATGGAAAACCTACCCTTCCTCAATCAATTGCAGTTAGTAAAAGCTCATTAGATAAGTCTTTTGTTCAAGACCTGAAAATATCATCTGTTCCCATATCTGCCACACAAGAATCATCTGAAGCATCAATGAATCAAGAAGGTGGAGATATCGATCCAGCCATTAATTATATCAATCCAGCCTTTGTAGCGTCACAACAAGAATATATCAGTTATTGTGACCGTATATATCAGTGGCATAGCCTAATAAGAAGTATAGACTCAGATGAAGTAGCTTTGAAAATGTTGGAGATATACGAGACAGAGAGAGATAGAGAGGCAGAGAAGAGAGGAGGAGAGAAATAGGAGTACAAGCAGAGGTCGCGGTAGCGACATAGAACCTGAGAGGAACTCAGGGAGTGTGAGAAGGGAAGTAATGGAAATTAGAGAGAAACCGAGGCAAACGGTTGATGAAGTAAGAAGTGGAGAAGTTGAGAGAATTTCAGGAGATACAAGAGATGAGGAGGTAGAGAGGAAGCACAGTGTTCACACAATCAAACGAGTAGAGCAGACTAAAGATATTGATAAACAGATAGCGTTAGAGGCGCTTAAAAGTAGAGAGGCCATGATGATGAAGTTAATAGAGATGGTGAATAAGTAAGGGAGATAGTAGCAGAAGGCTATGAGAGGAAATGCATAGCATACATACATAAACAAAATGGCGGCGGCAGCTTAGCCTTGAGAAGCCTAAGTATAATTGGTCTGTACCGCACACAAGAGAGGACTGAGTACACCTGACTAATAGGGTACTGCAGTAGGGGAGTCGAGTAAAGGAGATGTAAGACGTACATTTGAGGCCGCGGTAGTACGGCAAGAAAATTTTTGTGGAAAAGTCGTGGTGACGACGGCAGAAATACTACAGACTTAGATTTTTGATGAAGCACCACAAGAAGACAGCAATTATGGGATGAAATAAAGTATCAACTACAACTATCAACTACAAGTTAATCCTACCTTATACGATCAAGTCGGGACATGGAAGATAATAGACCTTTACAATCAACAAGAAGAAACAGTACAACGGAGTCCAAGCCTTACAGATGAAACAAAGAAGCAAGAAGCACATGAGTCTACCTGCAATACAAAGACAACACATCAATGTTCGCAATGTTAGTCACATGGTCACAACCATCATTCCCTATTCCTTCGTTAATCCCAACATACTCCCTGCAACACCTGTTGCAACCCCAGTGATCATGTGAAGCGAACATGTGATGACAGAAGACGATGACTCACACCTTCAGAAGTATCAGCCAAATTGGAACTTTACAGAAGGAAACAGAAGCTAACCATGACTACCAGCCACAAGTTAACATCAGCCTAGACGATCAAGTCGGGACATTGAAGATGGGAGACTTTTGCAGTCAACGGGAAATGACATACTACAGCGGAGTCGAAACCTTACAGAAGAAACAAAGAAGCAAGAATCACATAAGAAGTCTGGCCACACTACACAGAGACAACGCATCAGTGTTTGCAATGTTATCACATGGTCACAACCATCATTCCCTATCCCTACGTCAGCCATAACATATTCCCTGTGACACCTGTCGCATCCCCAGTGATCATGTGAAGCGAACAGGTGATGACAAGTGACATACAAGCAACAAGATGGAACTATGCAGCAGAACCGGAGCCGTACAGAAGGAAGAATGAGTCAACAACCACAACCACTAGCCAAGCTAACCCCAGCTTATATACTACAGTTGGGATGATGAAGATGAGATATCCTTACAACCACAGAGAAACAACAAAACTTATCATCATCATCGAAGACCTACAGCACAGCTTATAAACTTTAGCAACAATATTGCTGACGAGATGGTACTACTTATACAATCAGAACTTATCAACATAAAGCAAAGAAAATAACATTGAAAGAATGGACGACTTTACCAACACCAGATTCAGAATGTAAACATCAAGTAAACAAGCTATTGTCATACTGACAACAACAACATTAATTCGTTCGTCCTCATCCTCCTGCAGAGCGACTATAAATAACATCACAACTGATACCAATTTCATCGTAGTACGACAGTCGTCTCTACAGTAGAGAAATTTACACTGATGGAGCTTGCAAAAGAGATCTCCAAACTCATACAAACAGTGTAATCGCCGTAAAGTACTTCCCCAGCATATAGTACTAATTCACAGCACTTAGTGATAAGACTTTGATCACATGCACATGAGTGATAGCTACTGTACTCTCGCGATATTCAGAGTGATAGTGAAATAGTTTATACAAGAGACCAACGTAACTGAGAAGTTAGATTAAACAATGAATTATTTCATAAAACAATTGAACAATATTTCAAGAAAGATACAGATTTCTAAAAGAGACAATAATACGCTTCTTCACAAGATGAGACTTACCAAGACTTAGGTTAAAAGTTTTCATGTTAATTTGCAATGTCCATGTTTTTCAGAGGTATACTTTCTCCACCACCAGGCATAGAGGGCAACAAGAAAAAAAAAAAAAAGTCACAGTCCAAGCCAGGGTGTTGCAGCAGTGGAAGAAGGAAAAAAAAAAGAGAAAATAACCTACTCCCTCAGAGTTGCGCATATTAGAAGGTAGATAAAGGACCTTATTCTATATGACAGTGTTTATACAGGTGACTTCGAGATGAGATGTTTCCACAATTGATATTAATTACTAGTCGGGTAAGATACAACACAGATGACCCTTACATGGCCATGTCCGCACTGAGTTGAGGCATTTTGGTCTTGAATTTTGGTTAACTCCGACATACAGGGGTACATGTATATAGTAACAGACTAAGCTTACGGTTTCGACAGATGCATCAAAGGCTAGCATCAGCCGAGCACATCCTGCTCTGACAATAGTGACTTAGGTCTTTTACTATCGCCCCAAGACAGATGGTAAGATTTCGCGTGATTAGTTGCATACATGACTGGTAATTCGACAGATGCATCAAAGGCTAGCATCAGCCGAGCACATCACATCCTGACGTAGTTACACATATTTCTTGCTGTCACTTTGGGGATGTTTAGTTAATGCATGCTTGGTGACGCTATATATTATATTTCTACTACTCTGCCTATCTGACCGTTGCAATGAATATTGACATTGACGGCAGATACTATAGACATATTAAGGACTGACAAACCTCTGTTTCCAGAGGCAGTACCATGTCGCCCATATATATATGTATATAAATAGAATGTATAATTATAATGTTTGAGAAGTATTAAGTACAATGTTTACTTGTTTTTCCAATACGATGTTAATGAGATACTAGAGTAGACATATATAATCTTAAGAGTGTGACAAACTACAATAACTACACATAGTCTTTGGAAACTTAATAGACTTCTTCCCAAGGTACAAGATGTGGCATACTACATGATCAACACTGACACTGAAAAAAAAAATGTATAGTACCTTAAGTGCATGTTAATTGCTATAATGTACCTATCTCAGGCATAGAGGTGTTCAGGACTAGGAAAAAAAGAGAACAGAGATGAGAAATGATCCAGACTTAGTCATATGGAGTCTTATTCATGGACATAGGCAAAGATTGCACTGAGGATGAACGTCCCTATATTTTATTGCACTGGTTATACAGAGATAAGGGATAAAACTTGGTTGCATTATTGGGTACTACTTGTTTGAGAGATGATGGTAATGAATTAAGTAAATACAATGTTTATTTATGCCTTTTATATATTCATGAAAATAATATTTTATGTTGAAGTAGAAATTATATGAGATGCTCTAGTTGTAGCATTGATATTAGGTTTATAATGTAGTCTCACTATTACGATTTAATTTGCTTGTATTTCGAGTCGTCTATGGTAATAGTATTAGAGATGTCAGTGGGATACATTGATAATAGTTTTTTTTTTGATAGAACACAAATGTCTCCCTGCGGGATACATTTGATCGGCCCCGGGACGTATGTCACCGTTTGGTTGTGCAGCGTAAAATACGCTGCAGTTAAAGTCAGTCGAACAGTTATTTGGGGTTAACAAGATGAAAGAGTATATAAAAATGGGTTAGAAAATCAGAATAATTTAAGTGATAAGTTATTTGTTCTTAACATGGGAGATAAAAGAATGAAAATGTAGTGTTTTTTGTAAGGGAGGGAACCTTTTTAGACTTTAAAGTAATCTAAGTATATATCATTAGAGTTTACCAAATTTGCATATCAGACTAGTTTTAGTAGAGACATAGAAGGGAAAATGTAACTAAGGTAAAAAAGTACTAAGGGGAATAACAATATTATTAGCGCCCTTTACAGTTAAGAGAACGCAGAGTAGAATAAACCGCACGTGAAAAGTGAGCGAAATGTAAACAGCTATGTAGCACAGTTCACGGAGTTGGACAGCATAGAATTAAGCGTGTAGGTGGCGATAGGTGAGTGAACTGAATAACGGACCAATCGCATTCACTCAAAAACAACTGTGGATCATCAGATAGGAAATTGAAGGACGAAAAGAGATCAGAGTTCAGTGAGCGGTCATGTTTACAGAGTCCCATCAGAAACTTTGCGGAAGCAAGAAGTGCCGCCCAGGGCTCTCAAGAAACGAACTTGTGGTCAACAAGTGTTCGTATCCAGAAACTGATAGCTAGATTTAGAATTTCTTAGCGATAGGAATTCAGGAGAATAGATTATCTGTGGTTAAATACTGAGATGAACATATTAGGAATAGAATAAGGGTGAACAGTAGGGATTGTGATAGGTGTTGGACTTCGATTTAAAAACGGTAAGAGGAATTTTGAGCTATTTTTTTGACTTTCAGCAACTTTGTCACAGGCTAATGACGCATCTATTTAAGGGAGCGAGCTACAGAAGAGAATATTGAAGCAAAGGCATAATTAAAGCTTAAAAAAGTGGATAACTTTTATTATCAGATAGCCAGGATGGGCTGTCATACCAGAAGAAGATGAGGCATTGCCATTAGACGAGATGGTATTGAACAAAGGGTTTACAGCACTGACATTCATGAAACATATCATGCGCGCACTCATATAAGAGTAAGTATGAAGACGCCACCACAAGTGAATCTGATATTCATGAAACATCTCATGCGCTCTCTCATATTAGAGTAAGTATGGTGGAGGCCATTTTGGTGTTGGACATTGTTTGATTATTTCAGGTGTAGCTATTGAAATCTTATATGCTGCATTTAAAGGAGTTAAACCTAACTAGGTTGAGATTGGGTGAGAACATGACTCCAAGGATTTAGAACTGTTGTAGAAAAAGTGAGAAAATCGTGTAAACTGAGAAGGAACTTTAGTAGGCTAGGTATACAACGAAAAATGCAAGAGGCTACAAGAGAAACAATATATATATATATATATATATCTATGCTTTGAGATGTTTGATTGAATCAAGTGGAAGACTTGAGGACATTGTAATTGAGAACTGTATCTGATGAATTATGTTGGTTGATCTTGGATTATCTTATGTAAATAAAAGTTGTTTTCGAAATTGAATCACATCACTCCGGTTGCTTTGATGTGTGAAGAGATTAAGGAATGGAGAGTTATTAGAAGTGAGTAATAGGAGAGATAGAAATAATAGAACACCCTATACGCATCAGTCGCTGCTTACCACCAAGGAGGGAAGAACGTGGTCTGGGTTGAACAAAAGACGAACCTTATATCATCCAGGAATCACCATCTCTGGCGGAATAAGGGGGCCAGTAGGAGAAATAGTCTCACTTGGAGGAAAGATAAAAAAGAAAGTGAATGATAGATAACTAGGCCTGCCTCAGTCACCTAGTTAAAATATATAAGAAGAAACAACCTGCACGGTCACAGAGAATTGGATACTCAAATGCAACTAGTCTTGGATCGACAAGATGTGTCAGTTGCTGGCAAGGCTAGAGTTTATCAACAAACACTACAGCGTTATTTGAATCGACTAGAACAGTACAGTCACGTACCTCTGGGGCTCGTGGATATTAAACAACCACCACCATTACAAACCAGCGAACAACCCACTGTACTTAAAGATGAGGTCGTCGACAAAACTCCTCAGTCCCCACCCGTCCCACCTACTAATCGAAAAAAGGTGGTGGCCAGTAAATTGCGAGAATCATCGTCGTATTCGCTCAGAAGAAGGAAAAAACACCAAAGTGGGAAGCATGGCCAAAGAAGTGAATAAGATTTTAAAACAACATTACTACGATCCAAAACGCCCTGGATCTTATGGGGGAATCACCGCCTTACAACGTGCAACCAAACTTCGTCGTAAAAAAATTGAAGAGCGGTTAGGTCATCAGGACACCTACACCCTACACAAACCGGTGCGCAGAAAATTTAAACGACGTACCACCATTGCAGGTGGTATCGACCAACAGGTCCAGGCGGATTTAATTAACTTGCGAGGTTTAAAAAGATTCAACGATAGGTATTCCTATCTAGTAACGTGTATTGACGTGTTTAGTAAATTCGCTTGGGCTGTTCCGTTGAAAAACAAGACTGGGACAGCGTTAGTAGCAGCGGTAAAAACAATTTTTAACAGTCGCAAACCGATAAATTTTCAAACAGACAAAGGCAGTGAGTTCGTCAACAAAACATTCTTAAAGTTTCTTAAATATGAGGGGGTCCATTTCTTCACTACGGAGAATGAGGATACCAAAGCAGCTATTGTCGAGAGGTTTAATCGAACCCTCAAAGAAAAAAACATGGCGTTACTTTACCAAAACCAACACTCTTCGCTACGTCGACGTGATACAACAACTGGTCCACAACTACAATTATTCGTATCATCGGAGTATTAAGATGGCGCCGGCGGAAGTTACCCCGAGGAATCAAGAAGAGGTGTGGGATACGTTGTATTCGACCCCTGACGTCGTTGCCAGAAAAGTCTATTTTAAAGCTGGTGATCGCGTGCGGATCGCCCAAGCCAGACAAACTTTTAAAAAGGGTTATACGCCGGCTTGGACAGAAGAGTTGTTTACGATCAGTCGACTAAACCAAACAAGACCGGTCACGTACGTACTTAAAGACGATTCAGGTGAGGAATTGAAAGGTTCTTTTTACCAAGAAGAGCTGCAGCGAGTCGGCGACAAGATAGTTTATCGAATCGAGTCCATTTTGCAGGAACGGCGAGGTGTCAGGGGTGTAAAAGAGTATTTAGTCAAATGGTTCAGATATAACTCGTAATTCAACAGCTGGATTTCCTCCAAACAGCTAGCGAGATATCGAGACTGATGGATATTGAAGAAGACGTGAGCACCCCAGTTTTGCGACCACCCCCTCCCAAGACCGCGAGAACATCGTTCTGGCCTTTTTTTTTGGGAAACTTGTCCCGCGACTAGAGATCGTTTTCATCTGTCAGATGATCGTTATATATGTCGTCATCGGTGTCTCGTTATTCAATCTGAGTCGGAGCAACGCAGAGGGACCAGACGGGAAGTTTTGGATCGCTTTAATGAGCAGTTGTCTGGGTTACATGTTACCTAACCCTAAGATAGGATGAGTTTTTACGTGACTTTACCCTGCAATGCCTCGATGAAAATATACCCAAACAATAACGCCGGTCACTTTTTCGTCAAACTGCCACAGACTATAGACTTGACTTCGCGTTACGAGGTTGGTTTGGTTGAGATTCAATTTCCCAAAAGTTATTTTAACGTGTTAGAGGATGATGTATGGATACATTACTTTCCCAACAAAGAAGATGAGTCTATGGTACTCACGTTACCCGCCGGTCTATACACGTCACCCGACACGCTGATCGACGAGTTGAATCGTTTGCTTTTAGCCACGGATGTGGATGAAAAAGCCCGAGTTAGATTCCATTTTAACAATAATAAGGCCACCTTGAATCTGTATGATCCAAAGGTTGAAGTCAGAATTAGCGAGACGTTGAAACACATGTTAGGTTTTCCTACCTCGCTCACCACAGACATCGACTCAATACTACGAGGCGAGACTGAAGTACAAATGGATAGCGACATGAAAAATGTATACGTGTACTGCGATCTCGTAGCGGCGAGACCGGTTGGAGATGCCTCTGTCCCGTTGTTACGGATTGTTCCTATTTTGGATAGGACTACTGCTTCTGTTTTCAGGATTTACGACAAACCACACTACGTACCCCTGAGCCGTTTTTCGTTTGACGCGGTGGAAATCCTTTTAACTAACGATCAGGGTAAGACTATCCCATTCACTAGCGGAGCTTCGGTGTTGACACTACACTTCCGAACTCACAGACGGTTTGATTTTGACTAGAAAAATGGTGAGACACGTACCCACCCGACGAAACCCCAAGATGTATGAGGAGTTTTACTGCAACCAAGCTGGCCACGGGATACCAGTGTTTATCGGAGGCAGAAGTCAAAGAGGACATGGTTTGGGTAGTTTTTTCGGCGGGCTCGGTCGCATGGTTCTCCCGTGGTTAAAAACTGGAGGCAAAGCTTTACTCAGAGAAGGGCTTGGGACCGGTCTACAGGTCGCGAGCGATGCGTTAGCCGGCAGAAATGTTGGTGAGGCATTTCAGGAACGAGCCAAGGAGTCGGGTCAACGTTTATTACAGGGAGCGGTTGAACACCTCACCACTAACCAATCAGGTAGCGGGATTAGAAGAAAAAGAAAAACGAGAGCTGCCCCACCTGGCGAGCCGAAACGAATAAAACAAAGTAACCGAGCTCGCCCTTCTCATTCTCACCAGAAGAAGCGAAGGTACTCTGATATATTTGAATGATGGCGCTTATTCACCCCAACTCGTGCGAGTGTCTTCACAGTGGTCTAGATTTGTTTAGCGTACCACCAACGCAGACAGCCGTAGAAGAGGGACAATTTGTGGAGATACATCCATTGGCCGCCTTTTCCCCCGGAGCCCCGGTGGAATTTGTAATATCGGGAAACGGTGAAGAATATCTAGATTTGTTCAATACTTTTCTACACGTGCGAGCCAAAATTACGTTAGCAGAGGTGGCCCCGATCAACTATTACCTGCACAGTTTATTCTCACAAGTCGACGTTTCACTGAACGACACGCTGATTACACCCAGCGAGAACACCTACCCTTATAGAGCTTACCTGGAAGCCACGTTGAATTACGGGGAGGAAGCCAAACGAGGCCATCTGACAGCGGCTCTGTTTTACAAAGACACGCCAAATTTTATTACGGAAACGAGTGGTGATAATAACAATGGACTAAGACTGCGTCGACATGTAGCGGGTAGTTCTCAGGACATTGATATGATGGGTCGTTTACATTCAGATATCTTCGCTCAAGATCGTTAATTGTTAAATGGTGTGACCGTTAAAGTAAAACTCACCCCATCTAAAGATGCCTTCAGCGTGCTGGGACACGACCCCACAGCTGGTTATAAATCTATTATAACTTATGCGGCCTTGGTTGTCCGGAAAGCCAACTTAAACCCCGCCGTCTCTCTAGCCCACGAGAAAGCCTTGGTGCGAGGTAATGCCAAGTACCCCTTGAAACGAGTTGTGCTAAAAACTTTCTCTATCCCTAGAGGTATGCTATCGCACATGCAGGATAATCTATTTCTCAGTCAAACACCCACACGGATCGTGATTGGCCTAGTCACTTCGACTGCTTTTAACGGGTCGTACACGTCTAATCCGTTCAATTTCGCTACCTTTGGTCTGATATATTTGAATGTCAGCGCGGACGGCAGAACAGTCAGTGCCAAGCCTTTGTCCATGGATTATGAACACAACCAGTACGTGAGAGCCTTCTTCGGGACGAATCTAGCTATGGGACTGGTTGGTAAAGACGCCGGTAACGACCTCGAGTATAGACATTTTAAGCATGGGTACGCCTTATACGCCTTTGACCTCACCCCCAGTATACTAGACGGTGACCAGTTTGAGATGGCCAAGTCGGGCCCAATCTCAGTAGAACTTAAATTCGCCGAGGTCACACCCGAACCATTACAGGTCCTCGTCTACGCCGAGCAAGACTCGATCTTGGAGATCTCGAAATCGCGCCACGTTTTGACAGACTACACCACTTAGACAATGAATACAGACGAGATACGGACCATCCTCCTGTCAGACATATTTGTTAAACGAACTGGGCTCGTTAAAGTTTTAGCTCGTGACCAATTACCTCTACGCATCGATCCGACCAAGACGGCTGCTTTCGTCATCAACACTGATCCTAGCTATCGCCCGGGTGACCACTGGGTCGCTCTATATTATAACGGACTTGGTACTTTTGAATATTTTGATTCTTTCGGCCTACCACCTACACACCCGGACTTGCTTAATTTTATAGCCAGAAACTCTACTCGACCTGTTAACTACAACGCCAGACATTTACAAGATGTAGTCACCAACGTTTGTGGGCTCTACGCCATTTATTTCGTCTTGATCAAAGCACGAGGTGGTACTATGCAGCGGGTCCTACTACCCTTTTCGGCTAGACAACACGCCAACGATCGATTAATTTTTCGATTAGTCAGAGGAACCACCAGATGGCTTTCATAGACAACGGAAGAGATCAATAGACAGGTGTGTGTATTTTTTGCTATCGGGTTTCTCCCCACGCCAACACGTCCATGTGTCATTGTTCCCACGCAATACATCGACGAATCACGACCTGGCTAACACACGACTCTGGTCACACGATCGATTTTCGACGAATCAAATCCTAGCTAGGGCACGCCTCAAAAAACCAGATTGAACTGATATTCCTGCATTTAAACACTTGGAAGACCCAGACACTTTATTCAAGCGTTGGTGTGATAACGACAGATACATCTCGTTGAAAATGACGGCTCCCACCAACTGGGTCTGCATCAAAAGAAGTGATGAAATGCTTAAACCTTTGGCTAGTGGTCTGAAGGCTGCGTCTGTAAGTGTTTACCGAGGTCAACCTTTACTTCACGTGCGAAAATATTTTGGTGAATCCTACCTCAAATTTCCTACCAAAACCGGCATTACGTTAACTCGATCCGAGTTTGACCATTTGTTAACGTTACAGAGTGAAATCCGCGCCGAATTTGACCGATTACAGCCACCAAGCACGGATACCTATCCAACTACGGGTACCAGTACCACATTTGACCAGTACATCAATTCCAGCTGTTACCAACCAATATCAACAGAACCGAGTTTGTTTCCTACCACAGACCTGGCCGATGTCCCTAATCTACCATTGCAGAAGAAGCATACCACCTTCACTAACCTGTTTGACGAATACATGAACTCTAGCTGTCCAGTATCACCAGACCCGAGTTGGTTTCCTACGACCACCACCACAGACACCCACCTGGCCGATGTCCCTAATCTACCACCGAAGAAGAAGAAACCTACCAAGCGATTGAGAGTTGTCCTTTAGTATTTGAAAAAATAAAATATATATTAACTAACATTCATTTTTGTTACCTATATCGTCTGTTGTCTATCGTCTAACTGTTATCTAAATACACCCCCTTCTTGTTATCTCAAAGTCTTCCTATTATCTCAAGTCTCAAAGTCTAAATATCATCTTCTTGTTATCTCAACTCTAACTATTAACCTCTGCCTATTGTCTAAATATATCCTCTTCTTGTTGTCGTCTTCTTGTTATCTAAAAGGCTTCCTATTATCGTCTTCCTATTATCGTCTAAATATAACCTCTTCTTGTTATCGTCTTCTTGTTATCTAAATATATCGTCTAACTATTGTCTAAATATAACCTCTTCATGTTATCTCAAGTCCGCCATCTTGCCCCGCCTGCGCGCCTCCGGAATGCGCTTATATAAAAGTCACGCGCCTCCAGGCGTTTTTGCTATATAAAAGTCACGCGCCTCCAGGCGCGCCTCCAGCGCGCCTCCAGAATACTACCTAAAAGGTACATCCACTACTACTCACATATCTCTTATCACTACAGATAGACATATCTCTTATCACTACAGATACACGTATCTCTTATCACTACAGATACGGAAATCTCTTGTCACTATAGATTCACATATCTCTTATCACTACAGATACGCATATCTCTTTTCACTATAGATACGCATATCTCTTGTCACTACAGATACACATATCTCTTATCACTACAGATACACATATCTCTTATCACTACAGATACACGTATCTCTTATCACTACAGATACGGAAATCTCTTGTCACTATAGATACACATATCTCTTATCACTACAGATACACGTATCTCTTGTCACTTTAGATACACATATCTCTTATCACTACAGATACACATATCTCTTGTCACTACAGATACACATATCTCTTAACACTACAGATACACATATCTCTTAACACTACATATATACATATCTCTTAACACTACAGATACACATATCACTACAGATACCATATCTCTTAACACTACAGATACACATATCTCTTAACACTACAGATACTGATATCTCTTAGCACTACAGATACCCATATCTCTTATCACTACAGATACCTATATCTCTTATCACTACAGAAACCCATATTTCTTAACACTACAGATACCCATATCTCTTATCACTACAGATACCCATATCTCTTATCACTACAGATTTAACACTACAGATACCCATATCTCTTAACACTACAGATACACATATCTCTTAACACTACAGATACACACATCACTACAGATACCCATATCTCTTAACACTACAGATACACATATATCTTAACACTACAGATACCCATATCTCTTAACACTACAGATACCCATATCTCTTATCACTACAGATACCCATATCTCTTATCACTACAGATACCCATATCTCTTAACACTACAGATACCCATATCTCTTATCACTACAGATACCCATATCTCTTAACACTACAGATACCCATATCTCTTATCACTACAGATACCCATATCTCTTATCACTACAGATATCCATATCTCTTAACACTACAGATACCCATATCTCTTAACACTACAGATACACATATCTCTTAACACTACAGATACCCATATCTCTTAACACTACAGATACACATATCTCTTAACACTACAGATACACATATCTCTTAACACTACAGATACACATATCTCTTAACACAACAGATACCCATATCACTACAGATATCCATATCTCTTAACACTATAGATACACATATCTCTTAACATTACAGATACCCATGTCTCTTAACACTGCAGATACCCATATCTCTTATCACTACAGATACGCATATCTCTTATCACTACAGATACCCATTTCTCTTAACACTACATATACCCATATCTCTTAACACTGCAGACACTCATATCTCTTATCACTACAGATACCCATATCTCTTAACACTACAGATACCCATATCTCTTATCACTACAGATACCCATATCTCTTATCAGTACAGATATCCATATCTCTTAACACTACAGATACTCATATCTCTTAACACTACAGATACACATATCTCTTATCACTACAGATACAGATATCTCTTATCACTATTTACTTTACTTCCTTACTTTTTCATTTCACTATTGCAGTGACACGTAGTGTTGTGCTGAAGCTTGCGTTCTTGAGCCAAGTGTGTCGCCTTGGCTACTGTGAGCCCATGTTGGTGTAGGATGTCTGTGATGTTGATGTAGGATGTCTGTGATTTTGGTGTAGGATGTATGTGATGTTGGTGTAGGATGTATGTGATGTTGGTGTAGGATGTCTGTGATGTTGGTGTAGGATGTATGTGATGTTGATGTAGGATGTATGTGATGTTGATGTAGGATGTCTGTGATGTTGGTGTAGGATGTATGTGATGTTGGTGTAGGATGTATGTGATGTTGGTGTAGTACGTATGTGATGTTGGTGTAGGATGTATGTGATGTTGATGTAGGATGTCTGTGATGTTGGTGTAGGATGTATGTGATGTTGGTGTAGGATGCATGTGATGTTGATGTAGGATGTATGTGATGTTGATGTAGGATGTCTGTTATGTTGGTGTAGGATGTCTGTGATGTTGGTGTAGGATGTCTGTGTTGGTGTAGGATATCTGTGTTGTTGGTGTAGGATGTCTGTGTTGGTGTAGGATGTCTGTGTTGGTGTAGGATGTCTGGGTTGGTGTAGGATGTCTGTGATGTTGGTGTAAGATGTCTGTGATGTTGGTGTAGGATGTCTGTGATGTTGGTGTAGGATGTATGTGATGTTGGTGTAGGATGTCTTTGATGTTGGTGTAGGATGTCTGTGATGTTGGTGTAGGATGTCTGTGTTGTTCGTGTAGGATGTCTGTGTTGGAGTAGGATGTCTGTGTTGGTGTAGGATGTCTGTGTTGGTGTAGGATGTCTGTGTTGTTGTAGGATGTCTGTGTTGTGTAGGATGTCTGTGTTGGTGTAGGATGTCTGTGATGTTGTCTATCCATCTGTCTCTTGGTCTTCTCCGTGCTCTGAAACTTCTAGTGTTGCAGACGAGTAGTGGTAATTTATAGGGCTCCATTCCCAAACCACTTAACTTTCTGTCTCTCTATATACTTGATACAGCATGTAGTTCCTACAATTTTTCTGATGTCGTTATTTCTCATTCTGTCTCTCCTGGTAACATTAATTGCTTTTCTTAAGCGTCTCATCTGACAGGATATGAATTTTTCTTTCCTACGCTTTGGTCAGTGACCATGTTTGACACTGATAGCAGAGAGTTATTAAGAATAGACTGCTTGCCAGCTGTTGTTTAATTTCCATACTGATATTCTTATGTCTGAGTAGTGGTGACAGTTGGTCTGTCACTGCACTGGCTGAGGAAATCATGATTGTGTCGATAAAATTGCACAACAGCATTGAAATCCCACGAAAGCTACTATTGGAAAACTCAACGCCGACACCGGACCTCTGAGAAGGAAAGCGTTAGATCTAGGTTGGGTATATAAGCCCGCTCAGATGCGCCTCGCCAAAACGAGGCATTTTATTTTTTAAAAATTCTGGACTCTCAAAATTTCATTTCTGAAAAGACGTCTAGCGGACTGTCGTAAAGAGGTTTTAGGTGTTAAGAAACGTACAGATGAACACAGTGAGGTCAAGCTGTGTAAGTTCCCTGAGTCTAATTGTGGAAGATGAGGTCTTCTCAGGGTTCCTATCCGCCACCTCCAAGATCTCACTATGTGTAAAATAGGCTCTGTGATGTTGTCTGTCTGAGTATGTCTAGGGGGAAGTATGTAAGAATACGACTGAACAAAGACAAACAGAACTTCAACTCAATAATATCAAAAGAAGCAAGACTGGTTGTTGAAGTTGGGTTATGTATATAGGGATATGTTTATACATACAATAATTTATTATTCCTGACCCCCACAATCTTTTGAGCAGGAATTTCAAATCAAAACAAACAACTTGTGGTTACAGTCTGTAAATAAATAGTGTTGGATCTCTGTCCATAATTTTCACCAAATAAAAAGTCACTGGAAACAAGTACTCTCACAGTTCTGGTTTGAAACTTCTTCTTCTTCTTCTTCTTCTTCGTTCGTCCTGAAAAGGACGGTGGTTGCGTTGTGTCTGTTTACGCCTAAGCTGTGATATCTGCACCTTTCGGTCGACACATCCGACTTCTGCACGGCATTTTTTAGGACCGGGTTTGCCTTCCCATTGCGATCCACATTCGCTCAGCCAGACTGCACTGCTGCAGACTGTTTCCATGACCACCACGTGGAGGTGGAGTGCGGTCTTGACCAGCTCTGATTCGCTGGTCCTGACGTAGGCAGTCAAGCTATGAGTCGCTGACTGCGTTCTCTATTGCTGCGTCTTTGGGTCTTATTCTGAACTCTATGCTTAAGTGTGAAGGTTTGGTTGTTAAATCATGCTCAGAAATTGAAGTCATAAGTTGTGGCTGTTCTGTTCATTTTGAATTGCTTAAATGAACTGTCATGGGCCTGTATGCCAGACACTTATCTGAATAATAGATTTGATGTAGTTGCAGGCTCCAGAAGGTTTTGGTTCACCACATAGTTCTTGACTGGAAGCAGTTAAGAGTGTAGCTGCATTCTATCTGTAGAGCATCCACTCAGATATACTGTCTTCACCAGGTCTATTTGACCTCTCTATGTCTGGTGATATCTTTCCTGAAACAAGAGCGAAATTGCCTTCCCTATATCACTGGTCAAAACTATACTCAAGCCACAACAAAACACATTATGATCAACTGAGTCATACACGTGGGCTGAACATTTGCCCCAAACCTTAGTTTAGTATATCCACAGTCAGTTCTGTGTTTTCATTCTTTTCTTTTCAATAAGCTTCAAAACCACTATCTCTCAAGTAGTGATTGCTTTCCATAATTCAATATGTGAGGTTGCAAAAGTCCAGCGACCTGTTTATTTCTTTCTTTCAAACAGTCTATGCATGATTTTACATAAGCCCTTAACATGTAAGGCACTGCAAAAGCCAACATCCCTTTTGGTCTACTGCATTGGCATTCGCAAACGTTGTACAGCCATTAACCAATATATTTTCTCTTTTTACCTACAGTCGTAAAAGTGTAAGGCCAAGTGCCGAACATTTTCACACATTTATTTCCTGTTCATATAAAACTGCATTAGGCACCTACGTAGGTCGGCATGACATAACCTACTTCCTACTAAGACTGCTTCTACCGTGGCGTCGTATCTTTTCAAATGGCAAATGTGGAACTCAATTTTGGCGGCACACACTTTTGTGGCCTTCATGTTTAATACTAACAATAATATTACAAATAAAGTTTTCTCTCTTACCCCAAGCAATGAATATTACACAATAGGTACACAGTTGACTTAGTAATCAATGGGTATTTAGATTACTCTAGCGTCCAGACAGCAAAGGCATCGGTCACTAATGCTTTTTATCTGCTCTCAATGTGTCTTGGGTTCTCTCAATTTTCAAAAGGCCGTCTGTACTAACTTGAAATTACATTTTATCGCCCTATCCTACACTACCCCCTAACCAATCAAATCGCGCGTCGAGAAATTTCAACTTTTCTCACGCAACCAAATTGAGCAGTTTTATGAGTGCGTTCGCTCGTCTGTTTTTTATTTATTATTACCATATCTTTGTTATTAATGGGTCGATTTTTAATCTAGAAAGTGATTATTAAACAGACGACTGTCCTATATCATCCTATCTAGATTTCATTTACTTAGTTATCTTCGTTTTCATCTAGGTAATTTTATTGTAATTATTTGCTCCTTCTTCCTAACCAATTTGATTTTCTAAGGCAAGATGATGTAATACAAAAGAAATTGTTATGGTAAGATATTAATTAATATTAGCGTTATCATTCAAAATATCCCGTTTATTTACTCTCTTTATTTAGAAATCAATACATAGAGTACATTAAATTTATATTAATTGTTGGATTACAAGTAGTTTGGTGTTATGTAAATTGCTATAATATTTAATATTAATGTTAGCATTGACTTTGAATTACCTGCTGATATATTAATCGTGGTACTCCAAACCCTGTTCTTATAATTGAAATTGGTTTCCAACCCAGAATAGCCTGAACAATCCTGAACAGCATGGCGCAGATAGAAATCCTTGTCAGGACTGCGCAATACTAGCTATAAGAGCTTACAGTCCTTTTCAGAG
>JAMPIV010010171.1:102500-147500 GCA_024509875.1 Oreohelix idahoensis
AGCTGTCACCAAATCATTTATTTACTCTGTCAGATTTACTCTGTCAAATGTGCATTTCTGTGTGCACTAGGTTAATTTTTTTTAAATGTCCAAAAACTGGGTCACTTTAACCCGCACGTGAAAATTGCCATTGTTGCTGCAAAAACTCGTGGTTTTTGTAACACGCCCCACTAGTTCACAAGGTGAAAAAGTGAGTTGAATTTCTTTTTGTTAGTAAGTCACACATAATTAAAAAACACTTGACTGATCTTTTCCACGGATGAATCAACTTTATTTTGTAATAAATTGTTTACACCTGGTTGCCTTCATTTGGTCCATTGTGGAGTTTTTCTTGGTGGCCCTTAACTTTTGTCCAGTAGTATATTTTAAAACACGCAGGGGAGATTATGAATTAAAACACCCCAACCCACATAGTGCGAAAGAACTTACGATTGGATTGAAGTGAGAGCTGGAATACAAAATGAATCTCATTGGGAAGTTTGCCGGGAAGCACAATCTGTAATTTGAATTGAGAAATGGGAGATATAATCTAGCGAAATCAGAGACACATAACACAGACAGCGTCACAACTTCAAACGAGCAACTCCCAAAAGCCAGAAAGAGTAGGATCGGACCCAGAATTCCATACCTATAAGTGACAGATCGAAGTATTTGGGAAACTTGAAACTTTAAAAAGTAAGCCCGCCGTTATAAATACAAACTCTGAAAAACTTAAGGGACCAGGACTTTAAATATTAGAACTGGATACCTAAGGAATTGGATCACCCATCGTAAGAGAAACTTTCCCAGACCAAGTGTTTCGCAGATTCATCCGTCATAAAAGGGATTCAAAATTTCCAGACCAAGTGATTCGAGAGCATATAACCTAAATTGCTCGTGTCCATTCTAAACTGTGCGAGGAGATTGTGTATTCCCAACAAATTGGGGTAAGTATAAACCTTTATTTTACAAATGTGAATTAACATGTTTTCTTGCTAAGTGGTTAATAATGAGGCTGGTGTGGTGAAGTGGGATGTTATAAATATTTATAGGGGACTTAGTGTACTGACTGAGATCAGCTGTGAAGGTATCTATATCTAATAAGAGTAGTGTATTATAGATAACCTTACTTGCTGCCACATATGTATACCTCAGTCAGAATTATTCTGGAATAGTGTGATGACTACGTTATATGTCTAGGGTATGTGTATGATGAAGTGTAAGTCATAACAACAACAGACAGATAAACAATTTAATTTATTCCACTACACTTGACAACACTGTGACACTCACATACATAAAACACTCTACGAGGATATCTTAAAGGAGTCACTGATAACTTTTCAAATAACAATATGTATTCAGTGCTGTCATGAATGTATATGTGTCCTGATTCAAATACAAAGGGAACCAGGAATCACAATCAATTTTAATTACAAGTTATATGTACAGAATTTATCAATATGAATCTTGTAGTGACATATATTATTAATAGTATCTTATGTGTGTCAGTTGTGTAGTAGTAATCTGAGGTAATACTGGTTTTGTTTTGTTCAAGCTCTGTTGGTATTTGTCATCATGACTTCAATAGTTTGTCTTTGTTGGAACTAGTATTGGAGATGTTCTCAGTTCCTGGCATTTAAACAATTAATAAATTTACCCTCTTTATGTTTATTTTATCCTATTTTAAGATAGGGGCGGTACATTATGTTGCTGCTCACAACAATCTTTCGTGAAGATCGGCTGTTAATTGCCCATGAATACTTTTTAACATGTTTTTGGACACATGGTAGTATTGATGTCTCTTTTTAGCTTTGACAGATTGTCATTGTATAATTTTATTGGGGGGTACTAATGTTAAAATTTGTATTCAGTGCGGATGATGGGTTTGGGTTGTCGCGGGGCTGGATGCGTGTTGGTATGGGTATTGTGTAGGTGTTCCGAGGGTGAGTGGTAGAAGTCTTGGACAGGAGTGAGGAGGCTTCGACGATCGGTTTCGTTGTGGGTTTACAATGGTAGTGCGGAGGGAGTGTGGGGAGGAGTGGGTAGGAGCGTAAGAGGGAGATAGCGGGAGTTGGGGTGATACAGATTTAGTCATCGACGCGGGGGCTGTGCTCACTCTGAAAGCGCGGTTGCGTGTGGGGGTGGCAGTCATGTTATGTACAACGATATTGTCGGGGAGTGGTCGGAGGGCTTGGGTTCGGCGTGTAAACTAGGGGGCAAGTAGTAGAGTTGGTGTTGCGGGAGTAAGGGGTGGTTTGTGGAGAGAGCGCGAGGGGTGTGGTAGGCGGTGCGGGGTCTCACCCAGTGTGGCTGGGGGGGGGGTGGTATCGTGCGAGTGGCAAGGTGGACGCGTGGTCAAGCCCCATATGGGTGCTTAGTGGTTTGGGTATGTTTCACCAATGCAGAGGGGTGTTTAGAGGTAATGTCAGGAGGTGGTGCGTTAGAATGTTTTGCGGGTTTCAGCATGTAAGTTTTACAGATGGGGTGGGAGAGGGAGGTCAGAGGTCGACGTATGGGGGAGTTGGTCTAAGTACCATAAGTAGGTGTGCCCGGTTGCAGTAGGTTCGGGGGGTGGATGGAGGTGGTTGTCTTTGTCTGATGGAAACTAGGCCGGTATAGAGGGGGGGGGTAAAAGACTCAATGGTTCCTGGGGAGGGCGTAGTATATGAGGTGGGGGAGTTCAGGGTAAGTGGGATGTAAAAAGCCCGAGGGGGAGCGGGTGGGGGTGTGGGTGGTAGCTGTGTTAACGCGTTTTAGACTGGAGTTAGGGCGGGAGAGGTGGAAGTGCCACCCCATTGTAGTAAGTTGTGAAGAGAGTTTGGAACTGGGGGGTGCGGGTCCAGTGAACCAATCGTGAGTATCCTGGCCACTGGGGGAGTGGTTCTAGGTCGCGGTTTCGTATGGGTGGGAGCAGGGTAGAGGGGGCAATCGTAGTGTGAAAGGGGGGGACTGCGGGAGGCTTGGGAGGATGTTTGCTCAGTGGGACATAGGGAGAGTGGAGAGGAGTGGAAGGGGGAACTTGCTCCTAAGGAGCGTAAGAGGTGCTGGGAACTGTCAGCGAAAATGCGGAGGGCCCACTGGGGGGTCAACACATGTAAGGGTGTCCTGGGGTGACTATAGGGGCCGGGGGTGAGTGATACCGAAGGTGGGTGGTACGATGGGTCGCGGGTATTGATCGAGGTGTGGGATGTTCAAAAGGTGATTGGAGGTGGACCTCCCTGAGGGGAGCTGGGTCAAGGGAGCAGGCAAAGGTAAAACCGGCGCGGGAGCTCTGACGGCCCAGACATTACTTCAAAGTTCTGTAAACTGCTTGGAAGGTGAGAGCCAAGTAATGGTCGCGGTGGTGGAGGGGAGAGGGAAGCGGCTCCTGTATGGGGGAGCGTGGGTGGTACGTAGTTGTTCACGGGTGAGTGTGAGAAACAACCGGGTGGCGAAGTTGTTGAGTATTCTGTCCCTTCCATGCGTAGATTTTTCCTTTATTATTTTTCCTCCTCATAACTTTAATTTATTTATATATTTATCCTCATCGCCTTCTAGTTCTTTTAGCACTGATGCACAATACAGTCATCAAACATTGATCAGAGCGTCTTTAGGCCCAAACTGTTCCAGCTTCATCTAGTGAAAATACTTAGAATATACCAGTATTTTCCTCCCTAATGGTTACTACGCCTCTGCAGATTCCAGCATTATTTCTTTCTAGTCAAATAATCTAGGACATCAGTAATGTACTGTTTGGCCATTCCATGCAGTTTTACTTTCCTCCGACACCCTCTGTTCAGGCTGGAGCCTACAGGCTTTACATCATGTTCGCTACTGAACCACACATATATACAGACATAAATTATCAATTTACATTCAATTTTCATTAAAAGATATTGAATATTTCAAGCTTACCACAATTCATAGAAAAAATAAAAACAGTTTTCGTTGACTGGCAATGAATATAGCACAACTCCGATCTGCCGATGTCCCAGGCTTTATTTTATAAAAAATATACACTGGTGCTCAACGCACTGCTTCTCAGTAGGTTTATTACAAGATGTGGCAAGGAACAGACGCTCTGAATTTAGTATATTCGCAGCTCTAACCAATGAAACCATGTCTACACATCTTTTCAAAAAAAATACTCCTTTTCACGTTTCCCCTGACAACACAAGATAGTATTTATAGCCTGACCAATCGTGTTTAGTCTTACATTTGTGGCGCTCCAATCAAATAGGAGTTAACATGGTAGGCTATTTCTGTAACGTAATGTTTTTTCAAACACGTTATAAAAAAAATCTTATGAGCAGAAATGATTTCATGCTGTCAGGCACCCCCACTATTTTATTTTGGTCATAACTTGGTAATTCATAGACTATTTGCGTAACGTTTTACATATTCTTTGTCAGCAAACCCTAAGGAACCCAAATATACAAATTTAAAAGAGCTAAGTGGCCTTACACGTGGGATTTGCGTTACTATTAATCGCGCGACGCGTGTAGTGTTGCATGCTTCCAGCCTTCATTCGTCCCTCTCTCTCCTGCTTTATCTGTCTTTTAGTTACGCCGTGTATGGGATGAATGAAATATTAAATCTAGGTCATTGATCAGCTTGCGTATCTCAAGGTTTTTCCAAGAAATACAGTACACGTTTCATTGAAGAAAGCGTGCAGCGACACAGTAGGCTTTTACTATCAACGTGAAAGCGTTACAATTTGCCGACGAAGTAGAAAACAAGGGGGATTTCGAGTACAGTCATTGTGACAGCACTGTTCTTTACCATTCTTCTTTCCTTTTATTAAATTTATTGGTTAGGCTTTACATTTACGTTTTAATTTCTATATGGGGATTAGAATAATTCACGACATCTCCCCTCTTAAAACAGACCTTATATGTCAGTCCTTTATTCTATATACACATAGAGAAATTTATTATTATTTCTGGGGTTTACGGTGATTCTCATCACACGGATGGCGGCTTAAAAAATCCGCTCCCAAATTTGTTTTTCCAGATATATACTCAATGCTAAAATTATATGGAGCCAAAAGTAAGGACCATCGGAGTAACCTAGAGTTCTCATGCCTAGCCTGTGCTAGAAACGATAAAGGTTTGTGATCCGTTTGCAACTTAAATGCCTTCCCATACAGATAAATATTGAATTTCTTTATTGCCCATATTACTGCAAGACATTCTTTTTCGCTAGTTGAGTAGTTGATTTCAGCTTTATTCAACTTTCTGCTAGCATATGCCACTGGGCTTAATTCCCCATCCAATGCATCTGATTTCTGTAGTAGAGTTGCACCTAACCCAATATTACTGGCATCCGTCCTTACAATGAATTCTTGACTTAAGTCAGGTAATTTCAAAATGGGTTTACTTGTGAGCTTTTCCTTCAATTCTTGGTAAGTCATTTCACATTGTGGTGTCCATGTAATGCGATCTGGATGTCCTTTACGTGTCTAATCAGTTAACGGTGCACATATGGAATTAAAGTTTTTGATATACTTCTGGTAGAAACCACATAATGAGACAAAGGATCTCACGTCCTTCTTGGTTTGTGGTCTCGGGGCTTTCCTTAGTTTCTCTAAATTCTTTGGGTCAGGGGTCATGTTTCCCTGATAAACTGTGTGTCCCAAAAATTCCAATTCTTTACATCCAACGCAACATTTGGTTGGTCGGGCTGTTAAATTTGCTTCCCTAAGTCGATTAAACAGCATATTCAGAGCGTCAATGTGTTCCTCAAATGTTTCTGTTGCTATAAGGATATCATCCATGAAATTTGTTATATATGGATTATTCAGAGGGTCCAATAATTTTCTCATCATTCTAGAGAAGACACTAGGCGCATTCTTCAATCCAAATGGCAATCTATTAAACTCATAGTGTCCTTCTGAGGTACTAAAAGCTAGGTATGGTCTAACCTCAGGCTTTACTGGAATCTGATAGTATCCTTTACTCAGATCCACTTTTGAGAAATATTTAGCTTTATTTAGTCTGGCAAACAACTGATTTGTATCCGGCAATGGATCCACCTGTCCTTCTGTAATAGCATTCAGTCTCCTGTAATCTATACAGAGTCTATGTTCTCCAGAGGGCTTCCTTAAGAGTACAACACCGGAACTATATGAGGATTCACTGTTTGAAATAATTCCTTCCTTCAACAGATAGTCTATCTCTTCCTTCAAAGCTTTCTCCTTTGCAAACGGAATCGAATATGGTTTCATACAGACAGGTGTGGGGTCTATCAGTTTCATATCATATTCCAGTAGGTTTGTATGCCCTGGTCGGTCTGTTAACACCTCTGCATGATTATTTAGAACCTGTTGCATTCTCTCTTTCTGAGTTTTCGTTAAATGTGTACTGATTTTCACCTGTGCTGCTGTCTCACAGGGGTGTAATGGATATTCAAATGATGAAAGTGGTTCCTTTTTCATCTCCATGGCGATGGACAAGGTCAACAAGTGTGTCTCTTCCTGATGTTCTCTTTCCAAATATTTCTTCGGGAGATTCACATGATAGATTTTTTCTTTCCCCTTCTTATCTATCTTATAATTTGTTCTAGACACCTTCTCTAGAACTGTATATGGACCTTGCCATCCAATCTGTAACTTATTCTGACTCCCGGGCAAAAGAAGCAGTACCTTCTCTCCCACAGCCAAATCTCTGTCTTTCGCCTTCCTGTTATAATAGGCAGCATGTTTCTTCCTGGCTTGTTTCAAATTTTCATTGGCAAGTTTCCAGCCAGTTTTTAAACGAGTGGTCAGCTCATTCACATATTGGTATGAAGATGTAATGTTTTCCTCTGCCTTTTCATCAGTCCACGTTCTTAACAAAGCTACATATGGACCTTAATTTTGTGGACCTATTTGTCCATGCACCGGTATGGTCTCTTCCACTCGAAGCTCTATAGTGATGATTTTTCCTCCCAGAATTATCATGCACAAAACGACCGCTACCAATTCTTTTCCTGGGGCTTTCTCCCCACTTAAAATTCTTGATGAGAGATTTCCTCTCTACATCTTCTTCCTCCAGTTTGTTTAAGTCCGATTGAGGGATTTTCGGCTTATCCTGGGGTAAGACATCTTTTTGCACTCTCCGCATAGTGGCCATTGTAAAACAGTTAAGTGAAGCTTGTCCATGAAAAAGGGGCTTCCCATTCCATTTGGTCCACTTTATCAAATCTATTTTTCTTTTTATTATCAGGCCCACTTTTGCCCCGTGGCGTGTCCAGGTCCTGATCAATGTTCCCACTTGTGGGTGTTCCCTCATGTGCTATGCTACACCTTTCTACAAAATTCTCAATGTCCCATCTTGCTTTGGGCCAATAATAATTGTGAGCCACCTTTTGAATGATGGTACCTATCTTCTCATGGTCCCCATCTGGTTTCACATGTAGACTCCTTATTAAGTCTGCCCTATATCTTTTAGGAAGTACCAGCTGTCCCTGACCTTTGGATCTAGCTCCAGTCTTCCTATACATCAACTTGTTTTTCATGTAAAAATCTCCCTTGCCTGGAGTTGTATGACAAGTTGACAATTTTCTGAAACAAGGCTTGAGTGTTTTATCCCCAGCCTGTGCCTTCCTCATCTCTTCTGGAGTGGTATCTAACATAATATCCTCCTCCTGTCTTGAGGTCGACCTGACCTGAAGGGTGGCCATATACACAGGTTTCCTTCTGCAACGGTCAGTGTCATGATTGTCCATCTGACAATTCTTACACCACCTTTTTCCTTGGTTGAAAGATTTTCTTTCATCATATTTCCTTTCATCGAATTGTGGGGTTTTATTTTTTATTTTCATACCGTGGCCTATCAAACTGGTGCTTACCTTTGTTTTGATCCCTAGGATCAAATTTATTAAAGTTCTGTGGTGCCCTAAAGTTATCCACTTGTTTCTTTTTATTACCTGTTACCTCTGCTTGAGCTGCTTGATACCTTTCAGCAACATTTAGCAACTCACCCAGCCTCTCTGCGCCTTGTTCCATGCGAAACTTTCTCAGGTCTGGAGCCATGGACTCTCTTAATTGCTCTATAAGGACCATTTCCTTAAGATCTTGGGTTTTTCCCCAGAGAAGTCCATTTCTCCAAGTATGTCTCTATTCGTGCAGAGAACTGGTGATAGGTTTCACCTGACAGTAGTTTAGCATTCCTAAATTTTTTCCTATAAAATTCTGCATTCTTTTCATATCTTAACAAAAGAGCCTGCTTTAGCATGTCATAATTTTCCTGATCACCTCTGCTCATTTTTGCAAAGACTTCATAAGCTGCCCCACGAAGTCCTTGAGATAACTTTAAGCTCCACCTTTCTCTCTCTAACCCATATGTGGTAGCTAATAGTTCATACCTATTTAGATAGCTCTCTATATCATCGTCTTTCTCAACAAAATGATCTAAATAAAAAATTCCTTTCTGCAGCTAATTTCTTCTCTTCCCTTTCTGCAGCTAATTTCTTCTCTTCTCTTTCTGCAGCTAATTTCTCCTCTTCTCTTTCTGCAGCCTGTCTTCTTTCCTCGGCTTCCAATGCTTTAGCCTCTTTGTCAGCCTCAATCTGCAACCTCTTAGCCTCAGCCTCAATCTGCAACCTCTTAATTTCCTTTTCAGCCTCTATTCTCTTATCTTCGGCCAATCTTTCAGATTCTAATTTTCTTTCGGCCTCTTTTTCTAATCTTCTTTCTTCTCGTTCAATATATTTGTCACATTCAGCAGTGACATAAGAAATCATAATTTGCCCGTCCATTCCTAACTCTTTCGCAGTCTGTACAGCAGCAGATCGAAATTTTGCCAGGTCGGCCATTGTCTAACAGATAAATGTCTAAATTATTTAACTAAACAATTTTATCTATGACTAATTAACTTAGGACAACACAGGCACTGTGAGCTCAACCTTATTTATTTTCACCCAAGGATACCTTTTAATTCTTATTATTCCCTGAAGTGAATTACCCCCAATATTTGTAATAGGGAATGATTCAAAATCCCGAGAGCGAGACCCCAATATATGTGGTGAAGTGGGATGTTATAAATATTTATAGGGGACTTAGTGTACTGACTGAGATCAGCTGTGAAGGTATCTATATCTAATAAGAGTAGTGTATTATAGATAACCTTACTTGCTGCCACATATGTATACCTCAGTCAGAATTATTCTGGAATAGTGTGATGACTACGTTATATGTCTAGGGTATGTGTATGATGAAGTGTAAGTCATAACAACAACAGACAGATAAACAATTTAATTTATTCCACCACACTTGACAACACTGTGACACTCACATACATAAAACACTCTACGAGGATATCTTAAAGGAGTCACTGATAACTTTTCAAATAACAATATGTATTCAGTGCTGTCATGAATGTATATGTGTCCTGATTCAAATACAAAGGGAACCAGGAATCACAATCAATTTTAATTACAAGTTATATGTACAGAATTTATCAATATGAATCTTGTAGTGACATATATTATTAATAGTATCCTATGTGTGTCAGTTGTGTAGTAGTAATCTGAGGTAATACTGGTTTTGTTTTGTTCAAGCTCTGTTGGTATTTGTCATCATGACTTCAATAGTTTGTCTTTGTTGGAACTAGTATTGGAGATGTTCTCAGTTCCTGGCATTAAAACAATTAAATTCCCCTCTTAATTTTATTTTACAGTGTCATTTTAAGATGGGGGTACATAATGTTGAGCTCCATGGCCACACTCTCTTATCTTTCGTGATGACTGCAGTAAAAGACTCCTCTGCTCGATTACTTTAATGAGTTCTGGAGCCACCCCACTGGTTGCTATATGGACCAAGGAGTATGCTGTCCACCTCTGGCTTCAGCAAAGCTCTGACCAGGTGCTGCTCAATAACTTTAAGACCACGGTCCCTGAAACAAGAAGGTTGTACCTCCTACTTCATAACCAATTTATCCTCTAGTTCTACACTGAGCACAATACGTCACAAACATTGAGTTCAGAGCGTTAGGCCAACTGTCAGCTTCATCTGAAATACTTTATACCAGTATTTTCCTCCCTAATGGTTACTACGCCTCTGCAATTCCAGCATTATTTCTTTCTAGTCAATAATCTAGGTGTCAGTGTACTGTTTGGCCATTCCATGCAGTTTTACTTTCCTCCGACACCTTCTGTTCAGGCTGGAGTACCATAGGCTTTACATCATGTTCGCTACTGAACTACACATATATACAGACATAAATTATCAATTTACATTCAATTTTCATTAAAAGATATTGAATATTTCAAGCTTACCACAATTCATAGAAATAATAAACAGTTTCGTTGACTGGCAATGAATATAGCACAACTCCGATCTGCCGATGTCCCAGGCTTTATTTTATAAAAAATATATACACTGGTGCTCAACGCACTGCTTCTTAGTAGGTTTATTACAAGATGTGGCAATGAACAGACGCTCTGAATTGAGTATATTCGCAGCTCTAACCAATGAAACCATGTCTACACATCTTTTCAAAAAAAATACTCCTTTTCACGTTTCCCCTGACAACACAAGATAGTATTTATAGCCTGACCAATCGTGTTTAGTCTTACATTTGTGGCGCTCCAATCAAATAGGAGTTAACATGGTAGGCTATTTCTGTAACGTAATGTTTTTTCAAACACGTTATAAAAAAAAATCTTATGAGCAGAAATGATTTCATGCTTATTTGCGTAACGTTTTACATATTCTTTGTCAGCAAACCCTAAGGAACCCAAATATACAAATTTAAAAGAGCTAAGTGGCCTTACACGTGGGATTTGCGTTACTATTAATCGCGCGACGCGTGTAGTGTTGCATGCTTCCAGCCTTCATTCGTCCCTCTCTCTCTCCTGCTTTATCTGTCTTTTAGTTACGCCGTGTATGGAATGAATGAAATATTAAATCTAGGTCATTGATCAGCTTGCGTATCTCAAGGTTTTTCCAAGAAATACAGTACACGTTTCATTGAAGAAAGCGTGCAGCGACACAGTAGGCTTTTACTATCAACGTGAAAGCGTTACAATTTGCCGACGAAGTAGAAAACAAGGGGGATTTCGAGTACAGTCATTGTGACAGCACTGTTCTTTACTATTCTTCTTTCCTTTTATTAAATTTATTGGTTAGGCTTTACATTTACGTTTTAATTTCTATATGGGGATTAGAATAATTCACGACAGCTGGCAACGTCAACATACGAAAATAGTATATTCATAAAGCACTACAGCAAGCGTTGGTGATTTCTTCTTGCTAGTCGTGCGGGAAAACCCGACAGCAGAGGTGACCCCAGACTCCGACTGGAGTAGGGATGAGTGATGATTACATCACATGTGCCTCAAGTGTAACATATTATTTTGTGAGTTATACGACTAAATTTCAAAAGTTAGTTCAGGCATAAATCATTATTCTGTCTCCAGTTCTCTTCTCTACGTGCTTTTTGGTGTGCCTGTGCGTCTCTTACCTTGCTTCACCAGTGTGTAACCTGGTCATGAAAAAGGAGATAGGAATAGTAACACCGTAAACAACTTGCATGTCGTAAAAAGGTGACTAAATAAGGTTGGGCAAGAGACTGGCTACCCCATCATGTACACAATTACAGTCAATTTTTTTTTAAATTTTGCCTTGTATTGGCGAGACGCGCCTCGTTCAACCTAGACACAAGGTCCGTCGCTTATATTAGGGCGCATATACAAATATAAAAGACCTTGTGCTATATAGTTGGACTTCTGGAAAGACAGATGACACTGAGAAAGACTAGAAACCGGCTGACCGGGTTAGCACCCCGTAAGCTGTATTACAATTGCTACAGGACCCAAAAATGGTAGATGCCCCCAGGATTCACCGAAAGGGAGGGGCGGGGATTATGAATCCACAGGCCCCTCATTGGAATCGACCAGACCCGTTACACGGACTTCGAGCTCTGAACAACGGCTGGAATTTCCATGTGCATGTGGTAGGAAATTCTCTACTCAGAGAGGAATGAAAATCCACAGAACGAAAAATGGGTGTGGGAGTTCATCAGGGAGAGATCAACAGCTCTCAGTCTCGACGGGTAAGACGTTAGAAGAACGCAGCCAGGAGTCGATCCACAGTGCTGAGTACATTCAAATTGATCTGCCTGATGATGATCTCACACACTTCTTGGACGGGAAGAGAGATGCAATCAAGTTTCCACCTGCCAGTGCAAAAGGACTTTGGGAACAGCTGGACGAAGCCTTGGCAAAAGAGTTGTATAACAACCTGAAGCAAATAACTGTGGAGAAGAAGCTGGAAATCTTCGGCGACATAATATATCTTCACTGATGCAAAGTGTTCGGAGTCAGGAAGGCAAGAGAAAGTAACCCACCGCGAAAAGGTAGAAGACAAATTAAAATAGAAGAAATCAGGAGACAGAAGGAGCATGCCCAAAAACTGTTAAAGAACGCAGTTGTCACAGAGAAGGAAGGGTTACTACAGGTTTGGGAGCACCTGAAAGGCCAACATAATGCCCTTTCTAGAGCAGAAAGGTTGTGCAGGAAGAGAAGGAAGACTCGAAGGGATAGGGAAAGATTCTTCAGGGAGCCCTTCAAGTTTGCCAAAGAACTGTTTCAGCAGCCACGGTCGGGTACGCTAAACATCAGGAAAGAAGACCTGGAAGAACACCTTAGAATGACATATTCAGATGGTCGCAAAGATGAGCCGTTCAGCAGCACGGCAGGCCTTAAATGGCCGAGTAAGCCAGGAGCTAAATTTAACACCAAGCCCCCAACGATGCAAGAGGTAGAAAGCATTGTCCAGAAAGCTCGATGCAAGTCAGCTCCAGGTCCTAATGGTGTTCCATATGTTGTGTATAAGAGATGCCCTGAGGTGCTCAAACGACTGCTCCGTTTACTGAAGAATGTGTGGAAAACCCAGCTTGTAAGCAAGGAATGGAGAAAGGCGAACGGAGTCTACTTCCCGAAGGAACAAAATTCCACAGTCAGTTCAGGCCAATCTCACTACTTAATGTGGAAGGGAAGATATTCTTATCAGTGATGGCGAAAAGGTTCACTGCTGTAGTGAGATGTCCTTGATACACCCCGCTCAAATATAATAATATTACCGCATTTGAATTTTTTTCACTACGCCTAGATAAAATTTTCTACCCATCCCGACACCAGTACTCTACCCGCTTGTTATTTGAGATTTTTCCACTATTGCCGGGAAAGTTATAAATAAATTCTATAGTTGACCTCGTTTTGAAAGGCCAATGCTAGTAGATTTGAAAATTATCAAGGGTCACAATAAAATTCAACCGTTAGAAAAAAAAAAAAAACTACTAACGCATTTTTAGAATCTATTAATAAAAAACAGCCTAAGCAACGGTTGTTAGGGCACATTTTTTTCCCCACTACCACCAAGGTTTAAAATAAAGCATTTGAATCTTTCGTTAGCCAGCGGGCAAGTCCTGCCCTCAAACCCCCACTTTTTCTATACCCGTACTAATTTTAGAAAACAACCGATAGACAATTGGCAGCGAACCAATTTTTTTTATCACGTTTGAAGTGAGAGAGAGAGAGGGAAGAGGATGGTTTAAAGTGACAAAATAAAACCTAACTTGTAATTTGGAAATTGAAACTAGAACCACATGTATGCAGAGAAAAGGGAGGGGAAAGGAGAGAGAAACTTAGATAATTGTTTCTTCACAAATAAAGAATGGGTACAAAAATAAAAGGGATGTTTGAACCATTACGATAATATTGTTTATTAGAATCCCATATTAATTCCTATATTAAATTATCTTGCCTTAGAGTAAAAGTATATTGTTCTGAATAAAGAAAGAAGAAAAGTACTAAGATGAAAACTATGATAAAGAAGTAAATGAAAATATACTGGCTAGATAAAGGACAATTGTCTGGTTAAGAATCACGTTCTATTTTTTAAATAACTTTAATAATAACGGAGATATTGAAGAAAATAGAAATGGAAGACATACAGACATACACAGTGATAACCGCTCAACTTTGAAAATCTTCGGAGTACATTTTAGGGGACGCGTTTTTGAACAGTCAAATTGGCGTAACTTGATTTCACTGGTTGAGGTTAGTCTATGAAGGAGAGGGGATAAAAACGAACGTTTTGCTAAGCCTAAGTGCCACTTACCAAAATTTTTCCTACAAGAAAGGTTAAGAGCAGACGCAAAGTAAAGTTATTGCCTTTGCAGTTTGGACATTCGGCGATCTGAATGTGTGCCATTGATCGCTAGTTAACCTTATACTTGTGTATTATTTCATTGATTGCGGTAAGATGACCAATTTTATTAATGTATTTATATTATTATTAATATGTAGAGGCCAACCGAGATAGGGCGCCCACACCAAATTTGGTTGTACGACATTTTGCCTTTGTGGAAGCTTGCGACATACTAGGAGCACATGCATGCCTAAGTAGACTTAGGAAGCAAATAAGAGTACAGTGTGTTGGAAATGAGTATATATATATATATATATATATATATATATATATATATATATATATATATATATATATATATATATATATATATATATATATATATATATATAGAATATAAAGACTGTAAGACCAGAAAGTCACTGGCAGTCTATTGCAGATCACATTGTTATAATGATTTTGGAAAAGATAAATAGAATGTCATACTACCCGAGTAACAACTCACTAGAGAGAAAAGAAAAGATTGTATCCCAGATAATGATACTGCCTATAACAGAGATTATAGTGACACGGGCGTTGAAACCATGTGGGGAGAAGAAGATACCCCCTGAGTATGAAGCAGTCACAAATAAAAATTAGGGACTGTAGCTAATTTGGTTAGCTCTTATATCTGATCACATTACATGTTTATGATGTTTAATTGTTAGTGTTGGAGATACATAACTAGAGTACTTAGGGAGGCTTGTTCCTCTTGTTCCAGGGTTGAATCATATATTACCCATTGAGCCAAAACCTGGAGCTGCAGAGTTCGAAGCACCAAGCTGTGTGTGTTTGAATGTGAAATATTACCTGCCTCCAGCGAACACTGTACTGAACGAGTGTGTATGGTCAGCAAGTTATCTATTGTCAAAAGGATCCAAAGATAAGCCATAAGAGTGCGGGCTTATGGAAATTCATGAAGTTGTATTCTCCACACGATAATATAAACTGTTTTGTGATATGATGAGAAACCCAGTCTCTCCCAGTAGTGACACTTCATATGACTGTATGGTTTCAACAAGGAATAAAATCCTATACATATTATAGTAGTGACATTTTTTGGACAAGATCTTCTTCCTATTCATTTAAGGTTGTAAATAAACACACTTCTTTTTAAGTTTTAAACATTCCTGTATCAAAAGATTTGCAGTACAGGAAATTAAAATTGTAACATAATATTTTAAATTTAACCCCAGTCTTGTTGATTTACTCTTAATTAAGTTAACGTTGTAGTTGTTATTTTCTGGCATTTATCACTACACTTGCATTACCCTAGACACGTAGCCATATAACAAACATATCACAAATAGATAAAAATATTGCGCAGCGTGAGATCTGAGGGAGGTAGCGTTAGGTCCCCTGAGAACTCATCAACACCATTTCAACTATTAGACAGGGTCTTACATAGCTTGACCTCACGCTGTAGACACATATATTTGCATTAAAGTACCATCATTAACCTCCCCGGTGTTAATTCACCACAACTACATATGTCCTGGCAAATGGGTACATTGACACTACCATTCAGAAAGGAGGTATCCCAGGTACACCAGGATGTCTAGAGCATGCCACAATGATCTGGGAAGCAATCCAGAAGGCAAATTCTGACAGAACAAACCTCCATGTAGTCTGGTTGGATCTAGCAAATGCTTATGGATCCGTTCCACACCAGATGTTGTGGCAGGCCATAGAAATGTATCAAGATCCACAAGAGATTTCAGCAATGCTGAAGCTGTATTTCGTAGGGTTTTCTGTCAGATTTTCAACCAGAGAGTACACAACGAAGTGGATTGGCCTTGAAGTTGGAATTGCGATGGGATGTACCATCTGTCCGATACTATTCGTGATGGCTATGCAGCTAATCCTCAGTGCGGCTGAAGGAATGGCTATAGGTCCAAAGCTCGGTGGAATGTGTCACATTCCACCGCTCAAAGCATTCATGGATGACACACAAATTCAGACATTAGATGAACATCAGGCCCGAAAGATGTTAGCACGCTTGGATTAACTAGTCAGCTGGTGCAGAATGAGCTTCAAACCCAAGAAGTCGAGAAACCTATCAGTCAGGAAAAGGAAGATAACAGAGGTCATATTTATGGTTTCCAACCAAAGAATCCCTACTGTCACCGAGGAACCTGTTAAAAGTCTTGGCAGGGTGTACGATGCCTCATTAAAAGACTCGAAGGCAGTGCAACAGACAATAGAAATGGCAGGCAGAGGGCTACGGATCATAGACCAAAGCAGACTTCTAGGAAAATTCAAACTGTGGTGCCTCCAGTTCATGTTAATACCCAAGGTGCTGTGGCCACTGCTTATATTTGAAATAAGCTATAGAGCAGAAGGTCAACAAGTTCATGAGGAAATGGATAGGGGTACCACCAGGTCTGTCAAATGTAGCACTGTACTGCAAAAAGTCAAAACTTCTGCTTCCCTTCAAGTCAGTTGTTGAAGAGTACAAAGTTGGAAAGGCAAGGCTTGCAATGATGCTACGCGAGTCAGCAGATGACGTGGTTAAGTCCATTCAGCCCACACTGAAAACGGGAAGGAAGTGGAGAGTGGAAGAAGCTGTTGATGCTGCCCAAGAGTCGCTCAAACTGAGGGAGGTAATCGGATACACACAAACGAATAGACGGAGATTTGGTCATGGAGACATCCACTGGTGGTCCAAGGCATCAAGCAGGGAGCGCAGAGAACATGGTAGTTCAGGAGATACAAGGAGCTGAGAATGATAAGAGGTTGCAAAAAGCAGTGAAGCAGGCCCAACAAGGCCAATGGACTACATGGGAATAAGCCCTGCAAAGGTCTTTGACATGGAATGATATATGGTATATGACACCTCTTAGGCTCAGCTTCGTTGTTAGATCAATGTATGACCTGCTGCCGTCGGCCACAAACCTTTTGAGATGGGGAAAGTTGGATGATGAGCAGTTCTCACTGTGCCAGGGGAGGCAGACACTTGAACGCGTGCTTTCAGCGTGTAAGGTGTCATTAGGGCAAGGGCGATACACTTGGCGCCACAACATAGTGCTAAATGAGCTGGCTGCGACAATAGACCTGGCAAGAATGAAGGCAAATAGCAAAACCAGGCCGAGCACCGCAAATACATACTTTCTGAGGGCAGGAAAGCCAGCACACCCCAAACCGAGTAAACCAGGTAGCAGTTTACAATCTCTTCTTGACTGTACAAACGACTGGGAGATGGCGGTAGACCTACCTGGACGAGGGGCATATCCAGAGAGTATCAGAAAATCGCGGAGACCACCGGATATAGTGCTTCATTCTTCAGCATCGCTTCAGGTTATACTGATTGAACTGACCGTGCCATTTGAATCCAGATTGGACGAGCAACATTTGCTCAAAGCGGCCAAGTATAACGATCTGGCCGCGGACCTGAGACACGATGGGTTCACTGCAAGGGTCATGGCTGTTAAGGTGGACGCAAGAGGGCTCGTGGCTGCCTCAGTGTATGATTTATTGAAACTGTTGGGGCTGAGGGGACAGTGGAGAACAAGGGCACTGAAGAGGCTTAGTGAAACTGCCGAAAAGGCATCATGCTGGCTGTGGAACAACCGAAACGGGCTATGGAACTCGTGACAGTAAACTCTGCGGTACAGAGAACACCAGGAATTTTTTTCTAAGTCCACAATCCGTTGAGTTTTTTTGGTGTACAGGTGAAAGGGCTGTGACTGACGGGCAACACGCGGCGTATATTATAAGAGGTATTGGGCATAGAGTTTCAGTTGCTAGCGCGCAGTGGCTGCCCTCGTCGGCTTCTCGCAGGTGTGTCAGTGTCTGTCCCTAGTATTGGTGTGCGACGGAACGAACGGAATAATTTGTCTTCTCTTTGTTACTTTCACAATTGCCTCCACGGCTGGCGGAGTTGTGGATTTTAAAAGTTGCTACCAAAGTGAAATGGGTTCATTTTCGATACAAGACAACAGGAGGCTGAGACACTTGGGAGTCATGACCCAAGTGGGCCCGCCCCCCTTAGAGTGTAAAGGAGTATACAGAGCCGAAACACTTGTTCGACGGGGGACTCCTTCTGATGATCAGATTGCCTCCTGTTGTATCGCTCTGTAAAGAGTTTCCTATCATCTTGGTTTAATTCACAATGTTATATAGAACCAATCATAACATATGGGAGTGAGTCAAGGACAAATAGTAAACAAGAAAGGAAAGCACTCGAGGTTATAGAGATGAGGTTTTACAGGAGAATGTTAAAAATATCACGGACAGCCAAAAAGAGTAATGAGGATGTCCTGAAAGAGGTCAATGCGCAAAGGAAACTTATTTCACAAGTTAGAAAGAAGGGATCCATTTTTTTGGGGCATGTTATGAGAATAGGAAAGTTGGAATATATCGTAACAACAGGTACGTTTGAAGGAAAAAGAGATAGGGGAAGATAAAGAGAGCAAATACTGGACAGTTTGACATCGTGGCACGGAAAGAAGTCAACAACAGAATTGATAAATTATACTGGAGACAGGAAGTAGTGGAAGAGACAATGATCTCCTACGCCACAAGGCATGGTACTTAAGTCACTAAAACTTAAACAAACGATATGGATAAGTCAAATTGTATTTTTTATGCACGAACATGTTTTCATTCATTTCTTTCCTTCTTTCATTGAAACGTTCCTTACTAGATATTTTAGGGGGCCGGAAGACAATTTATTTTAGGTCCAGGCAATCACTACTTATACAGCTCATATCACACGTGACTTAGCGAGAACGAGATTGCGTGAAACAAAACTATGGTTCTACTTGTGAATGTTTAGTCAAGGGAAATGATAAATTACTTGTGAGATTTCTTTGGCTTCATACAACTACAGGATCAATGCCCCACATCTAGCATAATGCAAAATGAAACTAAGGAGGGTTGGGCTATTGGCTAGCATCGTCAATATGTAAAGAAAGTGCTTCAGAAACCGTCACTACAAAATCACATAAACTGCTTTGTGGTAGAGCTTTCTTTTAACGGTGACATCTGCTGCAGTGATGAAAAGCTATTGGGAAGAAAAACAAACAAACAAACAAGAAACTTGAAAAGAATAATGTCAATCTAAAACAGTAATAATGATATCAATAATAAGAAACTCTGTAAAACACATTATTACAGGAGGGAATCTGATGATCAGAAGTTTTCTGCATAAGACAAGTTTTTCGGGCCTACTACTTTCTTGACGAGCTGGGTTGGGGTGGGGCATTTTGGTTCGACTCCCAAGTGCCAACCTTTTGTTTTGCCTTCTGCTTTCACTGTTAAATTGAACCCACTCCTTCTGGTCTGCAATCACTAAACTTGCTCCTCACACCTGCTTTTACCCATTCTGCAAACTTTATGTGGTTATGAGAGTGAAGATTTAATATATCTTATGTAAAACGTAAGATGGTGACCTAATTTAATTACGAACAATGCTCTAGAAGTGCACAGAGATGGAGCGAGAAAAAGAGGGAGAGAGAGAAAAGAGGATCGAAAGTATTAAACGTATAGAGAAGATGAGACACAAGGAACTGAAGATAATTTTTTTTTGTGTATTTTTGTTGTTGCAAAACTAGAATATATGTTCATACTTCTCTAATTACGACTGTCTCGAATCTGCCCTCAGGTAGCTTATTTACATGATCAATGACTTCCTCTTTTTCTTCGTAATTTTGTCAGTCCCCCATTTTCGACCATGTTTTTTCTCTCCGGCTTCTTTTTTCTATTGACCTCATTTACCCTTGGTTTCGCTTCTCGTCCCTGTTAATGGTCGCCATATTTTGAAACGACACGGGTTAATCACGGGACATAACCTTTACACCAGGCCACTATTTTCATTCATTTATTAAATTTGATATTCTTTGTTGTGTTGTTTTAGTTTCATTGCGTTAATATTACTTTTTTTTGTTTAGTATTTTTATTTCCTAATTAACTAATATTTTCCATATATGTTTGTCATTTGCTATTTTCTCATACACTTTTATATTTCTCATCTTTGTTTTCTGTTTGTGAATGTGACTGACTAACAGTATTCCCGAAACGTCCCATGAGTCTAGTGTATTTTTCATTTGTAAAACTGGCTTGAATACAATTTTTCATTTTTTTTATAAACTTTCTAAAAAAATTGGTTGCATAGTTACTGCCATTCATACTTCACTGCACCTCATAATGTCTAGTCCTCTTTGAGAAATTCATTTAATATTGCTTGGGGCTTCCTTTCTCTTGCTGATATGAACAGTTTTCTTATGGTTGCGAGTTTTAGGCAGTATTCATTGTGAGTTCGTTATCTTTAGCACGGCAGTACGCCACACCAACAGTAAGGGTTTCTAGTAATTCTAGTTTTCTATGATTATAAATTGTGTGCGAGGAAGAGTTCTAGCCAAACTATCAAAGATATGGCAAGAGCCCAAATTCTCTTAAGATCGAACACATTGTATTTCACATAAGCGTTGGGAGTCACAGGTTCCAGACATCTAGATATCCCGAAACGATTCCAAACCTAGGGCTGATATATTTAATTAAAATTTTCCGAGAGGATTATAGCCGCAGGGATTACAAGGGAGGCGTTGTATTCTTGCTCCTGAGTTGATGCCTTGTATTCATCCGTTTTGACAACCCCCTTCACCCCCCCCCCCCTCCCTCTTTTTAATAAATCGTACAATTTCTGCTTTTCTCTTTTTCCCATGTTGATATTTTCGTATTTCGTCTGTCTACCTTAACTTTCCGTTTGTCTGTCGACCCTGACTATCTGTCCGTCTGTCGACCCTGACAATCCGTCCGTCTGTCTACCTTGACTTTCCGTCCGTTTGTCGATCCTGACTATCCGTCCGTCTGTCTACCTTGACTTTCTGTCGACCCTGACTATCCGTCCGTCTGTCTACCTTGACTTTCCGTCCGTCTGTCTACCTTGACTTTCCGTCCGTCTGTCGACCCTGACTTTCCGTCCGTCTGTCGACCCTGACTATCCGTCCGTCTGCCTACCTTGATCCCATCAATTTTCCGCACGTGGGTTGCATTCAACGGTAGCATTATCTGTACATAATATTTATTTACTTTACTGTCAGCTGATCTCTTTATCTCAACCAATCGCTCTCTCCTAATTAAAATACACTTTATATCATTCATTTAATCTCCTTTTCAATTTTCTTACGATTATGGGAACTACCACTTCCGCTGATTCTCTTACAGGAAGCATATTTACATTTTCCTGCAACGTTTGACTCTGTAGCCATTTTGTCTTCAAAGTGAGGCGACCAGCCACTCGCATAACCTTACATCAGTCGCCGTTTCCGATATTCCTGAGGGAGAAGTAGTCCCGATCTTTCGGTGTCCGTTTTGTTCTTTCGTCACAAAGAGAATCTTTCCTTTTCCCTTTTCTGTATTTTCTATTCATTTCTTTCTCAGTGTCACCTCTGTTTTTTCTTCTTTTGTTTTATCCCTTGTTCAATAAGCACATCTCAATTTCCGTTCGGTCTATATGTTAACAGAGTTTTATTATTATAATTTTTTTGCGTATCGCTCTTTTTCCTCGTCTTAATTTATTTCCCAGTTTTACTTCATTTTAGTTCTCCTGCTTAAACCTGAGTATTATTATTATTTGTTATCAAAGGCTAATCCAAGGCCAGAATTGCAACATAAACTGCCGGTATTTCTAAATTGTGTCGTTCGGCTAGGAATTGCAAGGAAATCTGGCCAGGCTTTATCGGAGCTGTTTCACGGGAAACTGGGAGACCCGTGGATATCTTCATTAGACAAGAGATCATGTTTGAGGTCTTTCCTTATATGGATATACACGCGCAAAGAAATCGAACAGAAGCATTGAGATAACAGTCCATTGCTTATGCAGCCTCAGCTTAAGATCTGTAAATCTCTTGACTTAATGAAACGTTTTATAATCGACCTCCATATGTGTTTATTCCTTCTTCTGTCGTTTTTCACATCTCTTTTTCTCTTTTTTTTTGTTTGTTACAGTCTGCCATCGTATTTCGTTGTTTCTTTCTTTCTTTATTTCTTTATCTTCTGGTTGATTATCATCACCATCAACATCATCATCATCATCTTATTATTATTTTTCTACTACTACTACTACTACTACTACTACTACTACTACTACTACTACTACTACTACTACTACTACTACTACTACTATTACTACTACCACTACTACTACTACTACTACAGCCACTACTACACCTCCTTCAGCAACAACTACAGATACTGCTACGGCTTCTACTACTATTACCACTGCTGCTACAACAAAACTACGATTACCACGACTTCTATTACTTCTACAACTACTAATACAGGTGCTACAACTACTATAGCTCCTACTACGATACGGCTACTAATACAGGTGCTACAACTACTATAGCTCCTACTACGATACGGCTACTAATGCAGGTGCTACAACTACTAAAGCTCCTACTACAATACGGCTACTAATACAGGTGCTACAACTACTAAAGCTCCTACTACGATACGGCTACTAATACAGGTGCTACAACTACTATAGCTCCTACTACTGTACGGCTATAACAAAACAACTACTACTATTACTACTACTACTACTACTACTGCTACTGCAGCTACGACTTCTACCTATAACTGCTACTACTACTACATCTACTATTACTACAATTGCTACTTCTGCTACTACTACGACTACCGTACCACTGATACGGCTACTACTACTGCTACAGTTACTACTTCCATTACTGAGACAACTGCTACTATTACTACTACTACTACCACTTTTAAATATAATTTTAATTAGAAAACTGTTATCAGTACAACTACTACACGGCAACTACTATATGTGTCTCTAGGCCATCTTGCTGTGACGGTATTGCATCCCCTGCTTTGCAGTAGTGGTCCAACAATGGCCAAACCTCAAGAGTATCTAATATGGGCTTCAAAGGTGTCCGCCTTCGCACAAGATTACTCTTGGCAGATCTGTAAATAGAAGAGTAATGACGCTTCTTTCTCAAAAGGAGTGTCCACAAGATATTCAGATAAGCGAAAACAATGCTGCGTTGGCTGAGCACGTTAATTATAGATTCTGCCGACAACTTTTGTGAAGAATTAAGCAATGATTATTCTTAGCTCAGTGGAATTCTTATTATTCTGGTAGAGCTCTGTTTAGAGTGTGTGTTTGACTGAGACAAACATGCAGTACATTTAAAAGGATTAAATAGAAGTTAAATTTGTAAAATTACAAATAACAAAATTTAATAATCACTTAAGTTTTAACAGTATGAAAATAATTGAATAGTTTAACAAAAAAGGGATCATTATTGATTGATGATATAATTTTTTCTTAAAAGTTCACGTGGCAGCTTATATATTGCACTTTAGCTGCCAGTGGTTGTTTCTGCTCCCTCTGGGTTGGTTCTTTTTACACTGCTCACGCTCGTCGCTGGTCAAGGTTGTAGGGTGCAGCTCATTCCCACGATTGTCAGGGAGAGTCTAACAAAGTTGGTCCCTCGTCTTAAAACTTAGGCCACTGTTCCCTTCTTGTTCCATAGATAGTACCCTTCAACTGGTACCACCAACAACTGTGATAAAAGAATAGAAACGAAACGCTCTTCTGAGTATTGCGTTTCCCGACACATACTGATGTGTTCCTTATTCCTATTCACCATCCCATTTATCTCAGAATTTACCCTCGGTGAGAATTAAACTTAATCCCTCGAGAGAAAACTGTCTTTACATTTAAATTGAATAGCTTTTATAGTCACTTTACATTTAAATGAAAAGGGAAATATTACAGATAGAATATGTTTACATTTCCACTGATTGAAAAGTGTTCACAATATAAATTGAATATGTTTTCATTTATGTTTACCGGTACACTGATTTGAAAAGTTTGAAACTTCCATTAATTTTAAAGTGAATATGTTAACATCGACATTTACACTGGTTTGAAAATGTAAGTATTATAATTAAAATGTACATCATTTCTTTCATCTTTCTCTCCTAGCTATATATGAACTTGCGACTACTTTATGCTTTTAGTTCTCTGTAAGAAACTAGCAATAAAGCAATCGCCAGCCAGTGCAGTGGTGGTTCATGAAATCATCATTCTATACGCTAAGGTTGCCAGTCTCAAATGACTGGGACATCCACTAGCGATTCTCAAATATTAATATTCACATGGTAATATATACATATTAGTTCACATGTTTGTAGTGAAATTGACAGAGATACAACGGTAAAATACCTCCAAAGATAACATGTAAGGATAAAAACATAATGCGTAGGCTGCTGATAGTACATGATCGCCTAGACAATGGGGGGGGGGGATGGAGGAAAGTAAAAATTCACGTCCCCCAAATTGACACGAGGTACGGAATTGGACGTTTTGCGATACCAAGCCTTGATTTGAATTCAGCGGCTAAAACGCAGATGTTAGGAATATTACAAAAATTTAAAAAGTAATTTTTCTTAATATTAATGTTAGGAATATAAAAATTAGCTGGCCGGATGGCCTATTCTGAGCAATGAAATAATATGATCTTAATTTTACAAACGGATAGATAATATTGAAGATAATGACAAAAGACAGTGTAGTTTACATCATCGACAGACTGCCTTGAATAAAAAGTGTCGTTATTTGCACACAAAACACGACCTTGGGGACGCAGGTGTTCAAAGTTACTTGGCATAGAAGTGAAGGGACATTGGTGGTAGCTGAGTCTAAATATAACTTTTTACGACAAAATTTTAAGGGGAGAGAAAGGTTGCTTCAAAAATCAAGCACATTTTTTTGAAACACAAGTAGAGACGGACAGACTAACAGATAACCATCCATACTTGACTGAAGCATGACTGAAATGACTTTAGTGTAGAAATTTGAAATTTAAAATAAACCTCGGCAGTGATTGGCCACAGACAATCATATCATTAGCGCTCAGAGCGCATTTGGGGTCATTCTTCAATAATTGTTCAGTGTTAGACACAGATTTTAAAGTGTGGTGTTTTCCCATATGAAAGACAGTGAGTTAAATTTAGGGACGCCATCCTATAGCCAGCAGCTCAGCTGAGTTTTGCTAGCACTTCTGTGTTAATTATTCATAATCTGGTAAGATTGAAATTATTTCTTTATATATTTTGAATATTGTTTCATGTTCGAGTGATTTGATACTGCCATATCAAAATCTAGCCTTACAAACAAGAAGGGATTTGCTCTAGACCCCCCGCCCAAGTCAGGGTCTAGGGACCAACAAGGTACATAAACTACAGCAAGGATTATGCAAGATAGATCAAGCGTTGAAACAGGTTACCTATCTTCTTTTAGGGCCGACAACTAATAAATATTTTTCAGAATCTATGGTCTGGGAGGATCTGTCTGATGTAGGCCCACCATGGTAACTGTGCTGTTTGGTCAGAGAGATCTGACCTGTCTGTATGATGTGGTTGTTGTGTCAGTGTTGTGTCCAGACGTGGGTAGAGAATAGATTTTGACACATGGCCCATACTTTGATTGCAGAGCTGTGAGTTTCTATCGACAACAAAGCAGAGTCTATTCGGTGGGTGACTGTACTCGAGTGTATCTGTGCAGTTCTTGTGACAGAGACCACCATTATTGCCCGCCAGCACGGAGAGGTGGGACCGCAAGTTTTCAGCACCAGAGCTACAAAAAGATGAGTGAGCCTCTGGTCTGCTGGACATTCACCAACTATTGGTAGTGACTAATATCCCCATAAAAATTCCCACCATTTTCTGGACACTGTGTAGTCAATATAGACAGGTGTGATGAGGCCCCCCCAACAGCACAAACAGTAAATATCCTCCCAAAGAGATGACTACTCTAACTTTTTTTTAATAAAACTAACTAGTCTAGTACTTAACTAGGTACGCTCTTGCATTTATTATGTAACATTCCATGCATTTTTGTTTCATAAATTATCAATCCTTCTTTTAAAACAAGTACTAGTCACATAAAACTTTATCCAGAACCAATAAATGTAATATAATTATATCAAAAACTTTATACACGTGAGTTAGTTCAGTGTATTTTAACACTTGTTAATCTTATTAGTCTTCTTAAATGTCTGTGGGTGTATTTATAACTAACACACCACATTACACATCATTACCCTAGACACTTTACGTAGCCACATTCATTAAAAAAAAAAAAAATTAAGTGTGAGGTCGTAGTGGTAGCAAGAAAGGCCTTCTGACAATTCTCAACTACATTTTATCTCAGGAGCCTTCACAGCTGGCCTCATACAAGTTACATGTAGTAATAACACCATCATACAATACCATCAACACCACTACATAAATTGGGGTCTTGTCCAGGGATAATTAGCCCAACAGTAAAATTAGGATCTCCTGGTGGGAGAAATAAAAGTAGGGAAATAAATTGTAAAATTTCCTTTAAAATTAAAAGTGTCCCTGCAGATAAAAGTTGGTGAATCTTCACAGCCAGTAATAATTAATTAGTTAACTGGTTAGTTAGAATTAGTTAGACTATAGTCATATAGTAATTAGAAGTACTTAGTGTATTTACTGGTTAGAGATTTATCTTGTATATTATTATATTGTCCAAAAAGTATGGCAGAGCTAGCAAAGTTTAGATCAGCTGCTGTGCTCACTGCGAAGGAGATGGGGATGGATGGTCAAATTTTAATTCAATACGTAACGACTGAATGTGATAAATATATTGAACGGGAAGAAAGGAGATTAGAAAAAGAGGCTGAAAGAAAATTAGAGGCTGACAGGTTAGCTGAAGAAAGAGATTACAAATTGAGGCTGATAGAGAAATTAAGAGGCTGCAGATTGAGGCAGAAGAAAAACGACAGCAAAGGGAGGCAGAAGATAAAAAGGCCGAAAGGGAGGCAGAAGATAAAAAGGCCGAAAGGGAGGCAGAAGAAAAAAAGGCCGAAAGGGAGGCAGAAGATAAAAAGGCCGAAAGGGAGGCAGAAGATAGAAGGTTGCAGAGGGAGCACGAATTACGACTAAGGGAGCTGGAATTACAAGGCCCGGCCCCTGAAAATGGTGCCAGCCCTTTTGCCTCAGATGCTACGCCCAGTATGGGAGCCTCAAACTCAGCTATGGGGTTTCATTTAGACCATTTTGTTGAAAAAGACGATGACATAGAGGGGTACCTAGGACGTTTTGAGTTATTAGCTACTACATATGGGTTAGAGAGAGAGAGAGGTGGAGTTTAAAGCTATCACAGGGATTGAGAGGGGTACTTCTTATGAAGTATTTGCCAAAATGAACAGGGAAGACCAAGACAATTATGACATGTTAAAGCAGGCTTTGTTATTAAGGTACGAGAAGAATGGTGAATTTTATCGTAAGAAATTTAGAAATGCCAAACTGTTGTCTGGGGAGACATACCACCAATTCTCTGCCAGACTAGAAACCTATTTGGAGAAATGGACGGCTCTGGGGAAGACCCAAGATCTTAAAGAAATGATCATGATTGAGCAATTGAGAGAGTCCATGGCTCCAGACATGAGAAAATTTCTCATGGAACAAGGTGCAGAGAAGTTGGGGGAAATTTTAAATGTTGCTGAGAGGTATCAGGCAGCTCAGGCAGAGGTAAGTGGTGCTAAGAAGAAGCACATAGACAATTTTTAAAGCTCCACAGCAATTTAATAAATTTGATAATAGAGAGCAGGGAAATAAAGGTAGGACAAATTTTGAGCGGCCAAGAAATGACTATCGCGACAGAAACTCACAGTTCAATGACCAAAAGTTCAATGAAAGAAAACCGTTGAACCAAGGAAAAAGATGGTGTAAATGGTGCAAGAAGGATAACCATAACACCGAATTTTGTAGAAGGAAACCTTCAAACATTGCTGCAATGAAGTCGGGGACGCAAAGATTAAAGGTTAATCCTAAGGGACAACAGGAACCTTATCACCCCCCAGTTTGTGAGGATGTTATTTGTAATGGGGTCACCATAAGGTGCCTTTATGATACAGGTTTGGATTATGATTCAGTTGTGAAGTCTAGCCTAGTGGACCCAAGTCAGTATACCACAGAAACAGTGGAAATACAAGGGGCGACTAAGGACATACCACTCATGACACTTCCCATCGCAAGGATAACGGTGAAAACTCGCTATGTGGAAGGAGAATCAGAGCAGCAGTGATAGATGAACCAATCTACCCTCTGATATTGGGGTGTAGATACGTCTTCTTGGGGAATCCCGAGAAACCTGTGATCATGGCGACAGTGCAGACCAGGTCACAGAAGAAGGAGGAAGAAGGTGAACCTATAAATGCTCATCCAGAGGAGATGAGGAAGGCGCAGGCTGAGGATAGGACACTCAAGCCCTGTTTTAAAAAATTGCCCAAATGCCACACACCTCCGAGCAAGGGGGAATATTTCATGAAGAATAGATTATTATACAGGAAGACAGGAACTAGATCCACTGGTCACGGACAGTTAGTTCTTCCCAAGAGATATAGGGCAAATTTGATAAGGAGCTTACATGTTGGAAAAGATGGTGACCATGAGAAAGTCGGTACCATCTGCCAAAAGATTGCTCGAAAATACTATTGGCCCGACGTAAATGTCGATGTTGAAAACTTTGTAGAAGCATGTGGCGTATTTCATGAGGGAACACCCACAAAGGGAAAATATGTGCAGGACCTAGAACCGCCACGGGGCAACTTTAGGCCTGAAAGGAAAACTAATTATACTCGGGTAGACAAAGTGGAATGGGAGCCCCCTTTTCACACCCAGTCTTCACTTGAATGGATTAACATGGCTACTATGCGAAGAGTACAAAGAAGAAATTTTACCCAGGATAAGATGACAATCCCTCGGGCAGACTTATATAAACTGGAAGAACAGACAAGAGAGCGAAGATCTCTCATAAACAATCTTAAGTGGGGAGACAAACCCCAGAGAAAAATTGGTAGTGGTCGATTTGTGAGTGATGATTCTAGGAAGAAAAGTCCTCATTATAGAGCTTCTAAGGGACGGGACCCGATGGGTTCCATGAAAAATAAGTATGGTAAATTAAAGATCCAGATGTAACTCTATTAAGGACCTGGACAGATGAGAAGGCGGAAGAGACTGTTACCTCATCGTATCAATATGTGAACGAACTGACCACTCGTTTGAAAGCTGGATGGAAACTGGCAAATGATAATTTGAAACAAGCCAGGAAGAAACATGCAGCATATTTTAATAGGAAGGCAAAGGACAGGGAACTGGCAGTCGGAGAGAAGGTGCTGCTTCTACTACCCGGAAGCCAGAATAAATTACAATTGGTTGGCAAGGTCCATATACGGTTCTAGAGAAGGTGTCTAGAACAAACTATAAAATTGACAAAAAGGGGAAGGAAAAAGTTTATCATGTAAACCTGTTAAAGAAGTATCTGGACAGACCACTCCAGGAAAGCACCCCCTTATTGACCTTGGCTATTGCAACCCAGATGCAAAAAGAACCACTCACCTCACATGAATACCCATTACATCCTTGTGAAACAGCAGCACAGGTAAAAGTCAGTAAGCACCTGACTAAAAACCAGAGGGAGAGAGTTCAAAAGGTTCTGGAGGAACATACAGATGTATTAACAGATAAACCAGGCCATACAAATTTGCTACAGTATGACATGAAACTGGTAGACTCAAACCCAATCTGTATGAGAGCCTATTCTATTCCGTTCGCGAAGGAGAAGGCATTAAAGGAAGAAATAGATTATTTATTGAAGGAGGGGATTATTTCGCACAGTGAATCATCTTTTAGTTCTAGTGTCGTTTTGTTGAGGAAACCGTCTGGGGAACACAGACTGTGCATAGATTACAGGAAACTGAATGCTGTCACAGAAGGACAAGTGGATCCATTACCAGACACAAAACAGCTATTTGCCAGACTGAACAAGGCAAAATACTTTTCAAAGGTGGATCTTAGTAAAGGCTATTACCAGATCCCAGTGAAGCCTGAAGTGAGACCTTATTTGGCTTTTAGCACTTCGGATGGACATTATGAATTCAATATGCTACCATTCGGACTGAAAAATGCTCCGAGTGTGTTTTCAAGGATGATGATGCGAAAATTGTTGGACCCCCTGAATAACCCATGTATCACAAATTTCATGGATGATATTCTCGTCGCCACCGAGACCTTTGAAGAACACATTGAAGCTCTGGAGATGTTGTTTGATAGACTTCGGGAGGCGAACTTAACTGCTAGGCCAACAAAATGTTGTATTGGATGCAAAGAGTTGGAATTCTTGGGACACACTGTATATCAGGGTAATATGACCCCTGATCCTAAGAACTTGGAAAAACTGCAGAGAGCACCTAGGCCGCAAACAAAAAAAGACGTGCGATCATTTGTGTCGTTATGCGGATTTTATCAGAAATACATCAAGAATTTTAACGCTATTTGTGCTCCTCTGACTGATCTGACTCGCAAGGGACTTCCAGATAAAATTATTTGGACTGCACAATGTGAACTAGCGTTCCAAGAGTTAAAGGAAAAAAACTCACTAGCAAGCCTATTCTCAAACTGCCTGATTTGACACAGGACTTTGTCTTAAGAACCGATGCAAGTAATGTGGGACTCGGAGGGGCTTTGTTGCAAAGATCATCTTCACCTGATGGGGAACTGAAACCAGTCGCTTATGCAAGCCGTAAATTGAATAAGGCGGAACAAGGATACTCCACAAGCGAAAAAGAATGTTTAGCATTAATCTGGGCAATAAAGAAGTTTCAAATCTATCTATATGGTAGGACTTTTGTGGTGGAGACGGATCATCGCCTCTCGTGTTCTTGTCTCAGGCTAAGCATGAAAACGCAAGATTGCTGAGGTGGTCTTTATTGCTTCAACCTTATCAGTTCAGTATCCAATATATCCCAGGCAAATTGAATGTCGGTGCAGATTTCCTCAGTCGGCACCCCTGTGATCAAAATTAGAGTAGTGGCAGACGTGAGGAGTAATTTTACCTATGTGTATCGCTGGTTTTGGAACTTGCCATAGGCATGTTTTCAAGTGGGGAGATGTGTAGTGAAATTGACAGAGATACAACGGTAAAATACTCAAAAGATAACATTTAAGGATAAAAAACATAATGCGTAGGCTGCTGATGTACATGATCGCCTAGACCGCGGGTCATCACCCTCCATAAAATTGACTTGCTAGACAGGAGGGGAACGGCGGATCAAAAGAAAAAAAATATGACTGGAAAGGCTAAGGAGACGCAATGGGGGGGGAGGGGGGGGATGGAGGAAAGTAAAAATTCACGTCCCCAAATTGACACGAGGTACGGAATTGGACGTTTTGCGATACCAAGCCTTGATTTGAATTCAGCGGCTAAAACGCAGATGTTAGGAATATTACAAAAATTTAAAAAGTAATTTTTCTTAATATTAATGTTAGGAATATAAAAATTAGCTGGCCGGATGGCCTATTCTGAGCAATGAAATAATATGATCTTAATTTTACAAACGGATAGATAATATTGAAGATAATGACAAAAGACAGTGTAGTTTACATCATCGACAGACTGCCTTGAATAAAAAGTGTCGTTATTTGCACACAAAACACGACCTTGGGGACGCAGGTGTTCAAAGTTACTTGGCATAGAAGTGAAGGGACATTGGTGGTAGCTGAGTCTAAATATAACTTTTTACGACAAAATTTTAAGGGGAGAGAAAGGTTGCTTCAAAAATCAAGCACATTTTTTTTTTGAAACACAAGTAGAGACGGACAGACTAACAGATAACCATCCATACTTGACTGAAGCATGACTGAAATGACTTTAGTGTAGAAATTTGAAATTTAAAATAAACCTCGGCAGTGATTGGCCACAGACAATCATATCATTAGCGCTCAGAGCGCATTTGGGGTCATTCTTCAATAATTGTTCAGTGTTAGACACAGATTTTAAAGTGTGGTGTTTTCCCATATGAAAGACAGTGAGTTAAATTTAGGGACGCCATCCTATAGCCAGCAGCTCAGCTGAGTTTTGCTAGCACTTCTGTGTTAATTATTCATAATCTGGTAAGATTGAAATTATTTCTTTATATATTTTGAATATTGTTTCATGTTCGAGTGATTTGATACTGCCATATCAAAATCTAGCCTTACAAACAAGTAGGGATTTGCTCTAGACCCCCCGCCCAAGTCAGGGTCTAGGGACCAACAAGGTACATAAACTACAGCAAGGATTATGCAAGATAGATCAAGCGTTGAAACAGGTTACCTATCTTCTTTTAGGGCCGACAACTAATAAATATTTTTCAGAATCTATGGTCTGGGAGGATCTGTCTGATGTAGGCCCACCATGGTAACTGTGCTGTTTGGTCAGAGAGATCTGACCTGTCTGTATGATGTGGTTGTTGTGTCAGTGTTGTGTCCAGACGTGGGTAGAGAATAGATTTTGACACATGGCCCATACTTTGATTGCAGAGCTGTGAGTTTCTATCGACAACAAAGCAGAGTCTATTCGGTGGGTGACTGTACTCGAGTGTATCTGTGCAGTTCTTGTGACAGAGACCACCATTATTGCCCGCCAGCACGGAGAGGTGGGACCGCAAGTTTTCAGCACCAGAGCTACAAAAAGATGAGTGAGCCTCTGGTCTGCTGGACATTCACCAACTATTGGTAGTGACTAATATCCCCGTAAAAATTCCCACCATTTTCTGGACATTGTGTAGTCAATATAGACAGGTGTGATGAGGCCACCCCAACAGCACAAACAGTAAATATCCTCCCAAAGAGATGACTACTCGAACTTTTTTTTTTTAATAAAACTAACTAGTCTAGTACTTAAATAGGTACGCTCTTGCATTTATTATGTAACATTCCATGCATTTTTTTTCATAAATTTTCAATCCTTCTTTTAAAACAAGTTCTGGTCACATAAAACTTGATCCAGAACCAATAAATGTAATATAATTATATCAAAAACTTTATACACGTGAGTTAGTTCAGTGTATTTTAACACTTGTTAATCTTATTAGTCTTCTTAAATGTCTGTGGGTGTATTTATAACTAACACACCACATTACACATCATTACCCTAGACACTTTACGTAGCCACATTCATTAAGAAAAAAAAAAAATTAAGTGTGAGGTCGTAGTGGTAGCAAGAAAGGCCTTCTGATAATTCTCAACTACATTTTATCTCAGGAGCCTTCACATCTGGCCTCATACAAGTTACATGATGTAAGATGCCAACTTACGCCAGTCCTGGCTCACAGACTTTTTGCACATATGAATGAAGTTAAAGGCACTGCCGATGCCTTTTTCACGTGTGCTTGTGGTCGTTAATTCTAACTTTAATTCCCTCTCTGACTCCGTGTTGTTCAGTTTCCTCAGATATTCCGGATTTCCTTATTTAAAATGATAGAGATTTCCTGGGCTGTTTTTTGTAAGTCCTGATAAATACTACGCTAAAAGATGTCCAGTCTGATAATATGGAATTCATAATTCTAGGCTTCACTCTGCCAAGGTCTGGTTGTGTCCTCTTGGCAAGCGATCTTCACAGTAAATTTGACTGACTGAAGCGCCAGGTTACATTCACTGTCCTTCCCCGCTCTGTTTGTTATGGAGTTAAGTAAAAGCTCTAATCAATTCAAACATGCTGGTTGGGGGGGGGGGGGGGGGGGGGGGGTATCAAAATATTCCTTACATGGACACATTTTGAGCATAATGTAGAGATCAAGTCTTTCGTACATGGTATGAAAATATCCGATGCCCTGGCAGGCGAACTCACCAACACATCTGTAAACTCATACGACAAATATGTTTCAGGTGTAACAAATTTTATTACTTTATCAGAAAGTAATCTAATCGCAGACGGGTAATTTCGTTATCTGTCCCGCGCTCTGGCCTTTATCAGCGATTCAAGCAAACACGCTGGCGATTGTAGGGCTAATCTGTAGCGGCCAAGCTTTGGTACACAAGAATTACCAACTTGCCAGATGTCCAATATTACCTGGGCAGCTCCTTGCAAATGCGATGTGTTTATCATCAATAAGGAGTGTCAAATGTTTGAACAAACAAACTCTCTGCGACATAGGAAACAGAAAGAAACGGGTGCGACCATGGAAAATCACGCTTATAAAATCAGTACAAAAATGTAACTGATTACTGTCATAGTGAAAGAGAGATCGGAAAGAGGTCGCCCCAAAAATCCATCTTGTGACGCTTCAGTACTTCCTTTTTCTGTTATCCTCATATTTTTCTGTCAACTACTTCTTGTTTCTCGTCTTCTCAACCTTCTAGCTTCTTTTTTTTTAGGGTCCTCCTATCATTTTGATTTCTTAAAATCTATTGATTACGAATCTCCATGCTCATAAGTTTCTTGGCTGTTGTATTATTTCCAGTCTGTCCATGTTCCCACGCCATGTTTAAAAATGTTATTAAACTATTAATTTTTTTTTCCCTTCGGAAATGAGTGAAAAAAATTGTGCGTTTTTAATACTTTATTACTAGATTACATTAATGATTTTGCCGTCGGTGAAATCGTAAACATTAAATACTTTACGCTGAGATGAACTGTAATTTTGCCACATACATTCTTTCTACGTCTTCTCTTTCTTGTCTTTTCATTGTAAGTATAAAGTCTGAGAGAATTTATTCTGTTCGTGTGCATTGTGTCAGCTAAAGCAACTCATTCCACGTTCTGCAGCTTCTGTTGTTTCGCTCTCTAGGATTCTACTCTAAATTATTTTACACAATGCCTCTTCTCCTATTTTGTTATTATTCCATCTATGTGAAATGTGACATATGTATCTACGAAAGAAATAAAAAGGTAATCATTGCTAATAATCATCATTTCTTTTCAAGATCCGTGTGGAATATATGTCTGCAATTATAGTTCGCCATGGGAGGTCGGAGCGGCTAAGCGGTATAGATCCGCCTCGAGTTCTAGAGGTACCAGGTTCGAATCCCAGTTGAGGGAAATAATTTATGGAAAATTTTTCTTCAGAACCAGTGGTCCTAATGATGTCATACTCCCCCCTGGTCTCCTGGGTAGTACCTTCTCGGATAAGGGCGAAAAAATAGGTGGTCCCGTGTGCAAGTTGCACACGTTAAAAATCCCACGGCAGTTAGAAATCGTAAAGGGTAGGCAAATTTTAAAAATTAGAAACCTTCTCACAACAAAAATATTTATAGAATGTGAGATTCCCATATACACACATTGGGATTCTCGCCGGTGCTACTGAGTTCGTGCACTGTGCTGAGATCCTCCGTGAGTGATCTAAGGGAGGAGGTAGGAGCACTGATGGAGTAATCCGTGTGCAATGAACATAGTGCTTAAAACCAAAACCAAGCTAAACCAGCTCGCCATGGATTTTTATATTGGACTGTCTTCTTGGGTTCCGCCTACGGCATGTATAGATCGCATTATAACCAGTTAGGAGCGAATATAACATTTGTAGCCATTAATTTAAAACAAAACTTTAAAAAAAGCAGGGTTGTAGAAGCAAATATATTCAAAAGTAAAAGAATTAGAGCTAGTGAGTAACAAATACAGAGTTAAATTCACGCAAATTGTTGTAATGTGTCAAAGTAAGCACCCACGAAAAGGATGGTAAGCAATCTTGTAAGAATTAACCAAACAGATTGGCGAAGATGTTATCACTAACAGAGAGAACAAAGACAAATTGATATTGCATAAAGAACCTCATCTGCAAGAAGATGTAACGTAGAAAATACAGAAGGTGAACACGACATCGCTTCATAAAATATAAAAACAAAATTTTTTATTGTCGCACAGCGATCTTGAACTGGATTTAAAGAAATATCCTGATATGATCTGAGACGGACCCGCGCATGAAAAATGAGGAAGGAACGCTCAAAGATACACAGATAATAGCTTTAGGGAGAACAGAGAAACACGGAGCAGACTTTGAGTGACACTGAAGACTTTGGCTGGATCACAAGTGACAAGTAAATTCAATTTTTTGTTACGCTCCTTAACGAAGCGTCGAGCTACTACTACAGGGTGGTCTCCTTGCAGAAAGCCTGTGTTAAAGTCAGCAGGCTTTTGAAGTGGTAGTTTCTGCAGCAATCTCATGTTAGTCGCACACACATACACAATTTATATATATATATATATATATATATATATATATTGCTGTGGCGCAGTGGTTAGTGCACTGGCTTCTTAGCTGGGTGGTCCATGGTTCGATCCCCAGTTGAGGTAGGATTGTTTTAGACCCCAAACGGCTCCGGGGTCGACCCAGCCTCATGAATTGGGTACCAGAGCAACTCTGGGAAGGTTAAGGCGGCGGCGTGATCCTGACCACATCACCCCTAGTGTGCCGATTGTCAAGAAAATATGGGCCTAAAACCATGTTCCCAATATGCCTAATCAATTGGCGTGTAACGGGATGTATATATGTATCGTGTGTGAAGGAGAGACTAAAAATGTTTCAGAAATCAACAAAAACAAAGACAGAGAAAGGAAAACAAGAAGGAAACGTTCCGCTGTTATATAAGCTACACGATTGATTTAATCCCTCCTGTAAAAACAATCTTTGCTACAAAATCACATGGAGAAGAGACTTGGTATCGGTTTGTTGGATGCCTGTGCTCTTTGTGGAGCTAAAGGGTATCGATTGATTGATTGATTGATTTGATTGAGCATTACACCTTTACGCTTTGCTTTAGAGTAGCGTTTAGTAAGAAATGGAAAGATCAGTAATTTCATCTGGTGACGAAACTGTGCTGAGAAACCAGCAACAAATGTAGGCCAAATTTATAATATTAGAAAAACAAATGAAACTTTGTGTTGCCAAAGTGACCTTATTTGTAGATCTATATCCTTGACGATGGAAAAGATACGCTGGCAACGTAGGCTAACTGGAGACAACCCCATTTAGAAGATGTGTGCTTTAACGTAATGTAGTCTTTGAGACGTCAGGAGAAAATATCGAACGCCAAAATTGCATTTCTTCAAGCAATAAGCTTGCGTTATGTTAAGAAGAAACCAAATGGATCCGCAACAACAAATATGGCCATTTCTCTCCATTAGTTTCTTCCAATTATCTGGCGCCATTGCCAATTTGGATTGTTCTCATTCTATTGTCAAGAATTTTGGAGCGGGGGCAGATATTGCAGCTAAAGTTTTGCACAATAAGGCACAAGATAAGAGGAAATTGTAAAAAAATACTAGCGTTGATTTATTTATTGGGCTGGGTGGTACACCTTGAGATGTGTTTATAATGATTATAATCCGTCGTAAAGTCGAGTTCTCAAAACAAAAAAACGGAGTGTAGCAGACTCCAGGGTCTCTAAGAGGACAAAGAAAGAAAATGCCTACTGCCTAATACATATCATAATGTGCGGCTAATAATAAACTGTGCAACCTTATCGTGTAAAACAGATTGCTGTAGAAACCATCGCTACAAGTACACGAGAGTTTTGACATAGGCTTCCTGCAAGTTAGCCCAGCAGTGGCGTAACTAGGGTTGATGGCGCCCAGGACAAATACTTAAAATGGCGGCCCCTGAAAACTGTTCTTTAAAATCATGGCTGAATTTTGTATACTTAACTATTTACTCCGTATAATACCGATTACATAATAATAAAAACAAAATATACTTTTCTTGTTAAAAAATTAAATTTATATTGTTGCTAATATAACACTGGCTAACAAAAAATTTTTTTTTTTCTTTCTCTAACATTTCTATGTTTTTCTGGTCAATTTTAATGCGCTGTTTTTAAATCTGCAAACCGTTTTTCTCTATCAGGTCGGGATCTCTAGAAATACGCAATTGAGGTTTTTTAACAACGCATGCAGTATTACAACATCATTCGTACAAGAAGTATAACAGTTATGTAGGCTTGAATGTCTTTGCAGTCGACTTTCGTCGGTGAATGGCATGTGGTACATCGCGATGAAGCATCCAACAATAATCGGCAAGCATGGTCACACTCCACAGTCCTTGATAACGTGACTCCATTACGGCGATATCTTGATGGAGTTTTTCTCCATGTTCATCGCTGACTTCGCCAAGGTTGTCAGGGAAAAGGTCAAGATGCGAATCGAGCAAATGGATTTTGAGGGACATGTTACAGCCCATAATTCTGTATGCATCTATGCACTGCTTAACAATATGCACATAGTCGACAGATTTGTGATTTCCCAGAAAGTCATCGACGATCGATTTGAATGCCAACCATGCGCGAAGTTCACTACCATGTAACAAGTTCTCGAATTGTTTGTCTGCAATAACTTTCCTAATCTGAGGTCCTACAAAGATACCTTCCTTTATCTTTGCATCGCTCACTTGCGGAACCTCTTCTCGAAGATAAGTGAAAGCTTTGCTCATTTTATCAAACGCTTTTACGAAATTCTTCATGAGCCCCAACTTTATATGTAACGGTGGTAAAATGATGCTGTCTTTGTTAACTAATGGCTCGTGTATTACATTTTTATGCCCGAGCTGCATACGATCCCTGATAGGCCACACATTTCTTGCATAATGTTCCTGTCTGTTGCGGATGTCCCATTCACATAGGAAGCAAAAAAATTTAGTATACCCAGTCTGCATGCCCGTGAGCATTGCAATGACCTTTAGGTCTCCACAAATCCGCCATTGGTAGTCATTGTACTTTATTTTTGCCAAAAGTATAGCCATATTGTCATAAGTTTCTTTCATATGAACAGAATAGGCGACTGGAATTAATGAAAATAAATTTCCGTTATGCAATAACACGGCTTTTAGACTAGTCTTGGAAGAGTCGATGAAAAGTTGCCATTCGTTGACTATGTGCTCATGACCGAGGTGCACCATTAGACCGTTTGCATCTTTGCAATAGCAAATGTCATCATCCATCTCAAAGTATTGAACATGTTCTGTGTTTATTGTGACGTACGTCTAAGTATGACAAATGAATTTCCCTGACTCGATGGATGATAACAGAATATTGGCCTCTCATAACTTTAGAACCCCTGATCATCTGTTGTAACTGTAACCCGCATGCAGCATTTCCACGAGAATTTTACACGCTGGATCATTAATATGTAGCCTGCTATCTTCTGTGAACTTTGAGATCGCATGGCCTTTCTTCTTCTTCTTCTTCCGTCCTTAGCCAACGACCGGCAAAGCAGTCAGTGGCCATTACGCCTAGTGGCGTCTTAAGGGCAACAGCGAATAGATTTTCTCTGCCGTTGTTCCCATCACGCCTAATGGCGTCTTTAGGGCAACGACAAATCAATCCGTTTGCTGTTGTTTCCGTAATCAAAGTGACTGGCAAACGGGTGATCAGCCCGTTGGGGCATGGCCTTTGATGGGAGATTAAAATCACGCCCACAACCATCTCTGAGAACGATTTATAGCAATCTTTTCCTTAACGCCGGCCCAAAAGAGGACGGGCCACAGACTCACTCCTGTTTCTAGAGCAATTAACAGCAGATCATTTTCTTACCTGGCTGTCACCCCGCCTGGTGGGAGTTGCCAAAGCTCTCAGAACAGTGGCACCATCAAAGACAGACAGATCTCAGAATTCAATCGCAGCGGTACACGATCTAAAGAATCAGGGAACTTTCAGCTCACGGAGTTAGCTTCTCGAGAAACTTTTCGCACCCTCATGCGAGCAAGCCTGAGACGGAAGAAAATCGGTAGACCGGGGAAAACGAAGGAATCGCAGCGGTTAACACAACGGCGAGGTACCTCGGATTCTGCTCAACTTCAAGAAAGGTACGAAAACCTAACACGCCCTATTCAAGTTACATTCGAGAAGTATAAATAGAGAACTCCGAAAAACTGCATTTTATCGTTCGCTCTGACAGAATCCTAGTTTCACTAGCATAGTCGGATTACTGCTTGATTCCACCTACCTTCGTGACTATTGGAGTGTATTCTTTCTGCGCAGACGGTAATTTATACATTAGCTTCGAGTGATCAGTGGTCTAGTTATTTCAATTTATTTCAATGGATTGTGGTGTAAATTTAACCTTATTAAATAAACCCATTTTCAAAGTTCTAGTGCAAACTAATGTTACAGCTAAAAGTATTTCCTAATACAATTGACGCGTAAATTAATTTTGCAGATAGATAGATGTGCTTTAATTATTTTTAACTCACGGGAAGTTTTCCCGATTTGTTAATTGACGACGCTAATAAGTAAATAGGCTAACTGTAATTTATCGCGTGTCAGATTATAATATAATTTGTAATGCATTTCTTGTTTTGATTATCTTTCATTCAGAACGATCATTCAACCTGCATCCCAGCAATTATTAATTATATACAGAGTTCTGCCAACTCAATTCGATAACTCCAGTTACATATGAACTTTTTTTTAAAGCTAAACTTGTGGCGACCTGTAATGGGCCCCGCTCCTCTGAATTTAACTGAGAATAAAGCCACACAAAAAACACTTAAAAAATACTAGTTCATATAGAGTCCTTAAAGAAAAACTGGAAGCAGAACATATTTCATTCACTGCCCTATTTGTGAAGAAAAAACATCGATCTACTTGAACACTGTCACGTATATTCAGTGGATTTTACCCCCTCCCCCCCGAAAAAGAACTTACCTCAGTGTTTTTCTTAACTTGTGACATTACGGAAAAAGAAAAGTTATCTCCTCCAGCTGTGCCAATTTTAGGAACCACACCATACCTCACGCCTAGCCAAGTGCCTGTGCCTTTCTTTAGGAACTTTATCTAATAAACAAACAGTACCGTTAAACTTCAACGTCCAGCGATTTCGGGACACTGTGTTAACTTCAACAACCCGCTAATCTGGGGCTGTACACGGAAGAAAATACTTTTACCTAAGCCAAGGTTTAGTGCTGTTTTGTGATGTATTTCCTATGAAGTGCCAGAATTCACCTTTCGGTAAGTCTGCGTGTGTGTTTGTGGGGATGGCCAGCCCTAGTGTGTTTTTTTGAATGAAAGGAGATTTATCTTTTCTTTACCCTTTTAATTAGTTCGACCTAGTATTAAGGTGCATTATATTCCTTGTACGGGATCTCTCCTAGCGGGATTGGGTAACTGTGTTCATTCCCCCTCCCGTAAAATTTGTTGATTTAAAGGGAGACAATTGAGAACCCTAGCTTTTCCTCTCCCCCCCCCCCCCCCCTTTACTGTAACCCCTTGCCTCAGAGTAATAAATTTACCAGTGGGTTAAATTGACTATCTCTGATCACCTCCCCCCCCCCCCTTTTCTTGTCTTTGGGACCGGGTCTTGTCTGTTAGTAAATATAAACGGGAAACGGTGGATGGGATATTTCTCCTCAAAAACCCCCTCTTCCCTTGTTATATTTGTATTCTGTAACCTTTGATTTTTGACTGTAAATGTACAATTATTTGTGACTCCTTTATGATAATAAAGGTATTAATCTTTATTTGTGTTGGTTGTCGGTTGGCCTAAAACTCCAAACATTTCCATTTGTGTATTTTGTATTCATGTACGTTGAGCGACAGAATCACCAAATCGGTGAGTGCGTCTGAGCGACTGGAACTGACAAACAATTGTTTGTTCAGAAGAGAGATAGGAATAGTCTGTGAGAAACATATATTGTCGTAATAAGAGACTGTCCTCGCTCTTCCCAGCGCCTGTGAATCTACTACCTCACTCTCCTAAATCCTTATTCTCACAGAGCCTTCAATATCACTTTACACTCTAAAGGGACCAATATTCATCAGCACCCTCTCAGATAAAAATTACGACATTTATGACGAAATTTAGATATCGGAGGATTGGGCGCTAAAAGATTCCATTCTTTGAGTCGCGAACCGAGTAATTCCGATTGTGCGAGATCACGTATTAGATCTGAAAGTTCTGAATGGTTAATTAAGTGAACACCATCATTCACCGGTATATAATCCGAGTCAAAATTAGTTTCTAAAGCAGGTAAACTATCACTTTCTGATGGTTCATTCCCGTCCAACGGATATTGTTCTAATGGAACTGGGATCGGACACGTGATTGGATCATGAGGCACTGGTTTCGAAACCGATTCAATATTTGAATAAACCACAGACTTTCTAGTTTTAAAAGTGAAACCATGGATATTTGTCAAGCAGAAGTAACAATCAGTAGCGTGATTTGTCGGTTCACGCCATATTACTGGCACTCCAAAAGGCATCGACTTATGCTTCGGCGATTTTCGTAACCAACCTGCCAATCTATTTGCACAAGTCGAACAAACTGCATTTGGCTTCCAAGATTTTTTTGTATCATCAACTTTCAAATCGAACTAAAGTTCATATGCTTTCTTTAGTAATGGTGTAAAGTTTTTCTGGTGAACACGATCGGTAAAATATCTGCACACGAAACAGAACAGATCAGCCGAATTTCTACAACTTCTAGAAGCCATATTTCGCTCAGAATTATTTCAAAATACAGTGACTATTTGGAAAATAGCGTAACATATGTCATGCATCTTTTAGCAGTATAAAAAGTAGAATTATTTTGCATTTTATTAATTTTTAATAAGTCATATTATGGAGTACAAAAAAATGGCCAAAAGAATGGACGCAGTCATTAGTAATACCGCTTCCAAAGAAAGGAAATCTAAAAATGTGCAAGAACTACAGAACCATTAGCCTTATTAGTCATCCAAGTAAGGTGATGTTAAGGATACTTTTGAACAGAATAAAACAGAAATCAGAGAAATCTTGTCAGAGGAACAGGCTGGCTTTAGACCAAAAAGAAGTACCTCAGAACAAATCTTCAATATTAGATTACTGATCGAAAAACATCTCCAGCATCAACATGATTTATACCATAACTTCATCGATTTCACAAAAGCCTTCGATCGAGTCTGGCATGAAGGTTTATGGCAAATAATGAGAAAATTCAATTTTGATACCAACATCATAGATATCATTGAAGCACTATACAAGGACGCAAGCAGTGCTGTTTTTGCAAGCAATGACATTGGAGAATTTTTCAAAACAACTGTAGGAGTTCGCCAGGGATGTATCCTGTCACCAGTGCTCTTTAACATTTATCTAGAACATATTATGCAGGAGGCTCTCTACGATTATAAATCAACCATATCGATTGGAGGCCGACCTCTGTGTAATCTACGTTTTGCTGATGATATTGATCTGATAGCTGGAACAGAATCAGAACTTCAAGACCTTACCTCTAGACTGGAGAAAGTAACAAGAACATATGGGATGGAAATTAATATAGAAAAAAGCAAGATATTGGTGAATAGCCATAAGAAACATGTTCCGACCAACATTACGTTAAATGGGCAAACGTTAGAAGAAGTTAACACCTTTAAATATCTCGGGTCCACTATATGTAGTGATGGAAGATCAAATAAAGAAATCAAGACAAGACTTGAGATGGCCTCAGCTGCCATGACAAGGTTGAATGTGATCTGGAAAAGTAACATCAGTTTTCCTGTGAAGATCAAATTATACAAACCACTTTTATTATCTATTCTCTTGTATGGGTGTGAGGGCTGGACACTCACTGCAGATACGGAGCGAAGGATTCAGGCTTTCGAGCATAAATGTTATAGAAGAATTTTGCGCATTTGCTATAAAGAGCATAAAACAAATGTCTATGTTAGAGAGAAGATAAACACCTATGCAGGCCATCAAGAACCACTTTTGTCAATAGTGAAACGTCGAAAGCTTGCCTGGTTTGGGCATGTAACTCGTCATGACTCCCTTTCGAAAACGATCCTCCAGGGAACAGTCGAAGGTAAACGGAGAAGAGGAAGGCAAAGAAAATCCTGGGCTGATAACATCAAAGAATGGGCAGGACACGGTTTCTCCACACTTGTACGCATTGCTGAGAATAGAGAGCAGTGGAGGACCCTGTCTGCTGATGCTTCCACCATGGCACCCCTACGACCCATGACGGGTTATGGGTTGAGATGATGATGATGAATAAGTCATATAGTAAAAATGAAACGGAGCAAATAACGGTTTCCCAAAAATATATTTATTCACAAATATCTTCAGAACCCGATGTGATAGAGATAAACGGATTTCAAATTTGAAATCAGCGCAAGAAACTGACCTAAGAACACTTATTCTTATATAAGAAAGAAAAATGTTGTTTGTCAGTGTAATTGTAAAACGATAACCACTCACTTATTCCTTACTGTGTCAATGCCATTTCATTTTAGAAACTGCAAAAACTACTACAGTTGTGCGTATATACAAAATTGTTACTGGCATTTAGAAAAAAAATTATGATAACAACAAAAGAACTGCCTGTTTATTTTACTAGATATTTAAAAATGATTTGGAAATTCCCACAAAAAATACTTGTATATTTTCTACCTTTAGCTGACGCAAACTGATCAATAATGTCATCAAAATTTGTTATTTCAGTTTCCTCACATTCAATGCTGATCACGGCTAACATAGAAATGCTCTCTTACCTCATTGAAACTCTCCAACATGATAATATCAATTTTAACTCGCTAAAATATCGCTCACAGCTGGTAATTGAAATTGCAGTATTGAGCAGTATCTGAACAGCAACTTCTAAGTTTGGAAAAACATTTTTATCTCCTTACCGACCAATAAAATTGAGGCGTTCCTCAGTTTTTGAAATTTGAACATTTGCATGGTTTTTCTGAAGCATCTTCCAATCCAGGAGTTCTTCATAAAGCTGAAAACCGTCAATATCAGCGCTATAAAACTGTCCAAGGTTGAGACAACTTTTCTTCGAGAAATTTGGGCCACGATTGCTGTTGCTTTAGTTTGAGTCAATCAATGATCCTTTAACATCGATAATCCCAATATTGAACCCAAGTCATGAAGACGGACAGATTTTCTTTTATTTCATTATGGAGGCGATCAATAGTTTCTTTCACTATTCTTATCATTTATTTTTTTGTAACGAGCCCTGTATCCTTGGTATTTTCACTGTTCATTTGTATCTTATTTTTTTGAGTTTTGGGAACTTGAAATTCCCATTGATCACACAATATCAGCCTTGCTTCAAGTGATTTACTGGCGAATGATTT
>JAMPIV010010171.1:152500-232500 GCA_024509875.1 Oreohelix idahoensis
GTAGAGGAATAAATGGAATAGTCATTAAAGAGAAGTAGGACTTCTGCATTTTAGCCATAAAAAATAGCGCCCCCTAAATTTAGCGCCCAGGCACATGCTCCACCTGCATGACCCTAGTTAAACCACTGAGGCCCAGCTGTAGTGGTAGCTCGATGCTGCATGACCCTAGTTAAACCACTGAGGCCCAGCTGCAGTGGTAGCTCGATGCTGCATGACCCTAGTTAAACCACTGAGGCCCAGCTGTAGTGGTAGCTCGATGCTGCATGACCCTAGTTAAACCACTGAGGCCCAGCTGTAGTGGTAGCTCGATGCTGCATGACCATAGTTAAACCACTGAGGCCCAGCTGTAGTGGTAGCTCGATGCTGCATGACCCTAGTTAAAGCACTGAGGCCCAGCTGTAGTGGTAGCTCGATGCTGCATGACCATAGTTAAACCCCTGAGGCCCAGCTGTAGTGGTAGCTCCATGCTGCATGACCTTAGTTAAACCACTGAGGCCCAGCTGTAGTGGTAGCTCGATGCTGCATGACCTTAGTTAAACCACTGAGGCACAGCTGTAGTGGTAGCTCGATGCTGCATGACCATAGTTAAACCACTGAGGCCCAGCTGTAGTGGTAGCTCGATGCTGCATGACCCTAGTTAAACCACTGAGGCCCAGCTGTAGTGGTAGCTCGATGCTGCATGACCATAGTTAAACCCCTGAGGCCCAGCTGTAGTGGTAGCTCCATGCTGCATGACCTTAGTTAAACCACTGAGGCCCAGCTGTAGTGGTAGCTCGATGCTGCATGACCTTAGTTAAACCACTGAGGCACAGCTGTAGTGGTAGCTCGATGATGCATGATCCTAGTTAAACCACTGAGGCCCAGCTGTAGTGATAGCTCGATGCTGCATGACCCTAGTTAAACCACTGAGGCCCAGCTGTAGTGATAGCTCGATGCAGCATGACCCTAGTTAAACCACTGAGGCCCAGCTGTAGTGGTAGCTCGATGCTGCATGACCCTTGTTAAACCACTGAGGCCCAGCTGTAGTGATGCTCGATGCTGCATAAACAGCAAAAAGGAAGTAAATAAAAAAAGTAAGGAAGGGATTTTGTTTTGAAATTCTCAGTTACCTCCCTTTTTTAAAAAATTCACCAGCATTTTATTCCATACAGATAAAATAAACAAAAAATTAAAAAACTCGTGGCATTGATAACTAACCTAAACAACACACGGTCTTTTAAAAATTCTTCTTCTTCTTAAAGTACCATGCCTAGTGGCGTAGGAGATCATGTATCTCCACAGCTTCATGTCTCCAGTACTATTTAACTCATATGTTGTTGACTTCTTTCCATGCCATGATGTCAAACTGTCCAGTATCTGCTTTCTTTTCTACCAGTCGTACGTGTTGTTACGATATATTCAACCTTTTCTCTTCTCATAACATGCCCCAAAACAGTGGATTGCTTCTTTCTAACTTGTGAAATAGGTTTCCTTTGTGCAATGGCCTCTTTCTGGACATCATCATTACTCTGTTTAGCTGTCCATGGTATTTTTAACATTCTCCTGTAAAACACATCTCTGTGGCATCTAGAGCTTATCCTACTTGTTTACCAATTGTCCATGACTAACTCCCATATGTCAGGATTGGTTCTATATAACACTGAAGAACTATCTTTCTTACTTCCATTGACAAAAAATTGTTGCATAAAATACTTTACATTATAGAATGCTGTTTTTGTAAATATATAACGGTAGCAGTAACGATAGTCATATAGCAGATACTCTCGTAGGGGAGTCACGTGGTAGAGACTTCACCAGACTAGATCTCAACTATATGAGATGGGGCTACTGGATCCAGTCCTCGCTGCCTTTTTCTGCCCTAACTAAACAGCGGAGTCAGGTGCCCATTAAGAACTGCTAGGTAGACTGAAGCGTCATGTGACCTGCTTTCAAATATGTTTCCTTTGCTTTGAAAAGCAAGCGTTCTAACTATTCTACCACTCGGTCGCTTTTAATGTAAAAGGGAAAAAACAACATATTGAACACAAATCTAAACATCTCCAACTCGACTGCTCCCGGGCAAGAACTACATAGTTTTGACGATTAAAGTTTCGCAATTCAAAAATTCATCATTATAAACATCTACCAAAGCTGCATCAAATCTTCTTTGTTTTTCCAAGTCCATTGTTCCATTTATGCCCACAAGCGTTTCAGACAGAATGTTCCATTTAAGAAGACAAGCCAAGGTACATCCTAGAAATTAATTCACAAAATTAAGTCCCTTAATCAAACAGAAACATGTTCTAAAGTACCGATGAATCTCCGTAAAAAAAAAAACCCCCGTTAATTTAAGCTAATGAAATTCGGCAGACGACAACCAGCAGTTCTAACAGTTTTTAATATAGCCAACCACGACCAAATGAACTTATACACACACATGAATGCCAATACAAAGTCTAATCCATCGATTCAGGCTATTTTCGGAGCAGCTGTAAATAAATTAAAAAACACTTTACTCCGACAAGCAGGGGAGAATGAATACATATATGCTGCTTCTTCTATTACATTAGTGCCGATTATGGGGGCTGAAATTTCCCTTGGTGCCGCTTATGGGGGCTGAAGTCCTAACTGCAACTGGCCCTTCTGCACACAGCCTGTGTTTACAGCATTCACAAAATCTTGTTGTGGTGATTTCTGTAGTAATTCTTTTGACACGAAGATTTTGCTATTTCAGTTCACAACCTCACTTTGATCACTACTTCCGACATGTCTGATTGAACAGGAGCTCTATTCTTTGTGTTCTTGGAGAGCCACAGGAACATCATATGCCCGACACAATTCCTGCTACGTATTAATAATTGGTATCAGTACCACCTACCTCAGCCTGTTTAAATGTGAAGTGGTAACTGCTTCTAATTTCCAAGACTTCATGGCAGAAAACAGCAAATGATTAATAGTCTATTTTCAGAGCCGGCTCTAAGGAATTTTAAATGTTCTGTGAGGTCTTATGATGGCGCCATCACCTCCCTCACCTTCCCCCTCACATCGTGCTATACTGCATATAATCTTACGAGATTCAATTTCACGCTACTGTATAGGATCACACTGTAATTTCCGCAAGTGATGTTCATGGTTCACAAATAATAATACAATTCTGTTGTCTAAAATCTTATTACTTGTAATTTTTTTCCCTTCTGCTTCATCTTTGGTCCTTGGTCGCTGACTGACAAAGCAATCAGTGACCATCACGCATGGTGGCGTTTTGTAGAGCAGCAACAAACTGTCTCCACTTTGCTCGATCGGTAGCAATCCTTCCTGTGGTGCCTCAGCTCTGGTTCATGCTTATCATCTCAGCGACAGTTTTTTTTCCTTATTCATTCTGAATTACAAATAGGCTCTCAGCACGCTTGCTTTACGAAAAAAAAGGAATATATAGACGTAGAGGAAAAAGATTAGTTTAATGCACGATATTTTTTTTTTAACTTTGTCGTGGAATATTCTAATCCACATATATAAATTATCAAGTAAATATAAAGCCTAACAAATAAATCTAATAAAGAAAAGAGCAATGGTAAAATAACAGTGCTGTCACAAGGAATGTACTCGAAATCCCCTTTGTTTTATGCTTCGTCTGCCAATGGTAACGCTTTCACGTTGATAGTAAAAGCCTACTATATTATTACCCGCTTTCTTCAATGAAACGTGTGCTGTATTTCTTGGAAAAAACATTGAGATACCAAGCTGATCAATGACCTAATTTAAATATTTCATTCATTCCATTTTATACACGGCGTAACTAAAGACAGATGGACTAAAGGATACAGAGAAGGGAGAGGCATACAGCCGAACACGTGCAACACAAAACACGCGTCGCGCGATACACAATTACTACTATCACGCGTGTAAGGCCACATGCACTAACTTTTTCAGACGGACAGTGATAAATTCACTACCCTTCCCAGAGTTAGGTTTTAAAAAAAACCTGGGAAACGCTTATTAGAAAAGATAACATTATATGGGTTTACGTTTGAAAACATTACAGTACCCAGACAGCACATCTTCGAAACAGGAGGTAGAAGAAATTGCATATTTTGAACGCAGCCACTTAGCTCTATTAAATATATATATTTGGGTTCCTTAGGGTTTGCTGACAAAGAATATGTACAACGTTATGCAAATAGTCTAGGAATTAACAAGTTATAGCCAAAATAAAATGATGGTGCTGTCAGACAACACCCAAAATCAGAATCGCTCAGTGGTAGATTTTTTTACACCACCATTGTACGGGAAATGGGCCACAAGTTACATTTGAACTGATTGGCTGGAATGATATGTAAGGCTAAACACGATTAGTCGGGCTATAAATACTATCTTTGGTTGTTAGGGGAGACGTAGGAAGTTAAAATTTTTTCAAACACTTGTCGAAACGTGGCTCCATTGGCCAGACTCGCTGATATACTCACTTAGGAGCGTTAGTTCGAGACCACTAGTCAAATAAGCTTGATAAAGCAACAGTGCGTTGAAGCCAGCTCATATTTTTGCTAAATAAAAGCCTGGAACATAAGCAGATGGGAATTTGTGCCAGTAGTTGTGCCAGAATTCATTGCTAATCAACGTATCTGTGTTTGTTTCCATGAATTGTGGTAAGCTTGAAACATTCAGTATCTTTTAATGAAAATTGAATGTGAATTGTTAATTTATGCCTGTATATATGTGTAGTTCAGTAGCAAACATGATGTAAAGCCTATAATGCTCCAGCCTGAACAGAAGGTGTCGGAGGAAAGTAAAACTGCATGGAATGGCCAAACAGTACACTGACACCTAGATTAGTGATTAGACAGAAATAATGCTGGAAGTGCAGAGGCGTAGTAACCATTAAGGAGGTAAATACTGGTATAAAGTATTTCAGATGAAGCTGACAGTTGGCCTAACGCTCTGAACTCAATGTTTGTGATGTATTGTGCTCAGTGTAAAAAGAGAGTATAAATTAGTTATGAAGTAGAAGGTACATCCTTCTTGTTTTCAGGGACCGTGGTCTTGATGGTATTGAGCAGCACCTGGTCAGAGCTTTGCTGAATCCAGAGTCGGACAGCATACTCCTTGGTCCATTTAGCTATCAGTGAGGTGTCTCCAGAGCCCAGGGGAGAAATCGAGCAGAGGAGTCTTTTCCTGCCGCCATCACACAAGATAAGCGGATGTGGCCAGCTGAGCTCAAAATTATGTACCCCCAGCTTAAAATGACCTTGTAAAAATAACATTAAGAGGGGAATTAAATTGTTTTAATATCAGGAACTGAGAACATCTCCAATACTAGTCCCAATAAAGACAAACTATTGAAGTCATGATGACAAATACCAACAGAGCTTGAACAAAACAAAACCAGTATTACCTCATATTACTACTACACAACTGACACACATAGGATACTTTTAATAATATATGTCATTACCATATTCATATTGATAAATTCTGTACATATAACTTGTAAGTAAAATTGATTGTGATTCCTGGTTCCCTTTGTATTTGAATCAGGACACATATTCATTCATAACAGCAATGAATACATATTGTTATTTGAAAAGTTATCAGTGACTCCTTTAAAATATCTTTTAGAGTGTTATATGTATGTGAGTGTCACAGTGTTGTCAAGTGTGGTGGAATAAATTAAATTGTTTATCTGTCTGTTGTTGTTATGACTTACACTTCATCATACACATACCCTAGACATACAACGTAGTCATCACACTATTCCAGAATAATTCTGACTGAGGTATACATATGTGGCAGCAAGCAAGGTTATATATAATACACTACTCTTATTAGATATATATACCTTCACAGCTGATCTCAGTCAGTACACTAAGTCCCCTATAAATATTTATAACATCTCACTTCACCACATATATTGGGGGCTCGCTCTTGGGATTTTGAATCTTTCCCTATTAAAAATATTGGGGGTAATTCACTTCAGGGAATATAAGAATTAAAAGGTATCCTTGGGTGGAATTAAATAAGGTTGAGCTCACGGTGCCTGTGTTGTCCATTAGATATATATATTTAGAAATTGAATTGTTGGTTAGACATTGTATAAATTTACCTGATAGACAATGGCGGACCTGGCCAAGTTTCGATCTGCTGCTGTACAGACTGCAAAAGAGTTAGGATTAGATGGGCAAGTTATGGTTGCCTATGTCACTACGGAATGTGACAAATTTATTGAACGCGAAGAAAGAAGATTAGAAAAAGAGGCCGAAAGAAAGTTAGAGGCTGAAAGGGAAATTAAGAAGTTACAATTTGAGGCTGAGGCTGAGACTAAGAGGTTGCAGATTGAGGCTGAGGCTAAGAAATTGGAGGCAGAAGAAAGAAGATTGGCTGCAGAAAGGGAAGCAGAAGAAAGAAGATTGACTGCAGAGAGGGAAGCAGAAAAGGAGGAGAAGAGATTACAAAGGGAACATGAGTTACGACTAAGGGAGTTTGAGTTTCAGGGCCATGCTCCTGAAAATGGTGCCAGTCCCTTTGCCTCTGATGCCACTGCTAGCCAAGGAGCCTCAACCTCAGCTATGAATTTTCATTTAGATCATTTTGTTGAGAAAGACGATGATATAGAGAGCTACCTAAATAGGTATGAACTATTAGCTACCACGTATGGGTTAGAGAGAGAAAGGTGGAGCTTAAAGTTATCTCAAGGACTTCGTGGGGCAGCTTATGAAGTTTTTGCAAAAATGAGCAGAGGTGATCAGGAAAATTATGACATGCTAAAGCAGGCTCTTTTGTTAAGATATGAAAAGAATGCAGAATTCTATAGGAAAAAATTTAGGAATGCTAAACTACTGTCAGGTGAAACCTATCACCAGTTCTCTGCACGAATAGAGACATACTTGGAGAAATGGACTTCTCTGGGGAAAACCCAAGATCTTAAGGAAATGGTCCTTATAGAGCAATTAAGAGAGTCCATGGCTCCAGACCTGAGAAAGTTTCTCATGGAACAAGGTGCAGAGAGGCTGGGTGAGTTGCTAAATGTTGCTGAAAGGTATCAAGCAGCTCAAGCAGAGGTAACAGGTAATAAAAAGAAACAAGTGGATAACTTTAGGGCACCACAGGACTTTAATAAATTTGATCCTAGAGATCAAAACAAAGGTAAGCACCAGTTTGATAGGCCACGGTATGAAAATAAAAATAAATTCCCACAATTCGATGAAAGGAAATATGATGAAAGAAAATCTTTCAACCAAGGAAAAAGGTGGTGTAAAAATTGTCAGATGGACAATCATGACACTGACCGTTGCAGAAGGAAACCTGTGTATATGGCAACCCTTCAGGTCAGGTCGACCTCAAGACAGGAGGAGGATATTATGTTGGATACCACTCCAGAAGAGATGAGGAAGGCACAGGCTGGGGATAAAACACTCAAGCCTTGTTTCAGAAAATTGTCAACTTGTCATACAACTCCAGGCAAGGGAGATTTTTACATGAAAAACAAGTTGATGTATAGGAAGACTGGAGCTAGATCCAAAGGTCAGGGAGAACTGGTACTTCCTAAAAGATATAGGGCAGACTTAATAAGGAGCCTACATGTGAAACCAGATGGGGACCATGAGAAGATAGGTACCATCATTCAAAAGGTGGCTCACAATTATTATTGGCCCAAAGCAAGATGGGACATTGAAAATTTTGTAGAAAGGTGTAGCATAGCACATGAGGGAACACCCACAAGTGGGAATATGGATCAGGACCTGGACACGCCACGGGGCAAAATTAGGCCTGATAATAAAAAGAAAAATAGATTTGATAAAGTGGACCAAATGGAATGGGAAGCCCCTTTTCACGGACAAGCTTCACTTAACTGTTTTACAATGGCCACTATGCGGAGAGTGCAAACAGATGTCTTACCCCAGGATAAGCCGAAAATCCCTCAATCGGACTTAAACAAACTGGAGGAAGAGGATGTAGAGAGGAAATCTCTCATCAAGAATTTTAAGTGGGGAGAAAGCCCCAAAAGAAAAATTGGTAGCGGTCGTTTTGTGAATGATAATTCTGGGAGGAAAAATCATCACTATAAAGCTTCGAGTGGAAGAGACCATACCGATGCATGGACAAATAGGTCCACACAATTAAAGGTCCATATGTAGCTTTGTTAAGAACGTGGACTGATGAAAAGGCAGAGGAAAACATTACATCTTCATACCAATATGTGAATGAGCTGACCACTCGTTTAAAAACTGGTTGGAAACTTGCCAATGAAAATTTGAAACAAGCCAGGAAGAAACATGCTGCCTATTATAACAGGAAAGCGAAAGACAGAAATTTGGCTGTGGGAGAGAAAGTACTGCTTCTTTTGCCCGGGAGTCAGAATAAGTTACAAATTGGATGGCAGGGTCCATATACAGTTTTAGAGAAGGTATCTAGAACAAATTATAAGATAGATAAGAAGGGGAAAGAAAAAATCTATCATGTGAACCTCCTGAAGAAATATTTGGAAAGAGAACATCAGGAGGAGACACACTTGTTGACCTTGTCCATCGCCATGGAGATGAAAAAGGAACCACTTTCATCATTTGAGTATCCATTACACCCCTGTGAGACAGCAGCACAGGTGAAAATCAGTACACATTTAACGAAAACTCAGAAAGAGAGAGTGCAACAGGTTCTAAATAATCATGCAGAGGTGTTAACAGACCGACCAGGGCATACAAACCTATTGGAATATGATATGAAACTGATAGACCCCACACCTGTCTGTATGAAACCATATTCGATTCCGTTTGCTAAGGAGAAAGCTTTGAAGGAAGAGATAGACTATCTATTGAAGGAGGGAATTATTTCACACAGTGAATCCTCATATAGTTCCGGTGTTGTACTCTTAAGGAAGCCCTCTGGAGAACATAGACTCTGTATAGATTACAGGAGACTGAATGCTATTACAGAAGGACAGGTGGATCCATTGCCGGATACAAATCAGCTGTTTGCCAGACTAAATAAAGCTAAATATTTCTCAAAAGTGGATCTGAGTAAAGGATATTATCAGATTCCAGTAAAGCCTGAGGTTAGACCATACCTAGCTTTTAGTACCTCAGAAGGACACTATGAGTTAAATAGATTGCCATTTGGATTGAAGAATGCGCCGAGTGTCTTCTCTAGAATGATGAGAAAATTGTTGGATGTAAACATTTCGGAGGAACGTAATGAATCCCTGAGTTGCCTCTTTGATTGAGGATATTCCGAATGTTTCATACAGGATAATAAGAAGATTATGGGATCCACTACGAAAACTCTGCTATCACCAGGTATATGTTATCTCCTCATAACGTACATTTTGAGGGAAATATAATGTTCTCTGGACATGTCATTGCGCAGACTCAGAGAAGAGAAATGGTGAATACGGGTTGCGAAGCAGCATTAAGACAAGCACTCACACTTGCGGCTGTTAAGTAACATAACCGAAATATATTATTGGTTGTAGAAGTCTGAGGCAGATTTCATGAGTAGTGCCTACTCTGAATGGACCCAACTACATAAAACCATGATAGCACCACAGCAGAGTAAAGTCAAGTTGACTTACATTTATCTATGTGTATATAGAATAAAGGACTGACATATAATGTCTGTTTTAAGAGGGGAGATGTCGTGGAATATTCTAATCCACATATATAAATTATCAAGTAAATATAAAGCCTAACAAATAAATCTAATAAAGAAAAGAGCAATGGTAAAATAACAGTGCTGTCACAAGGAATGTACTCGAAATCCCCTTTGTTTTATGCTTCGTCTGCCAATGGTAACGCTTTCACGTTGATAGTAAAAGCCTACTATATTATTACCCGCTTTCTTCAATGAAACGTGTGCTGTATTTCTTGGAAAAACATTGAGATACCAAGCTGATCAATGACCTAATTTAAATATTTCATTCATTCCATTTTATACACGGCGTAACTAAAGACAGATGGACTAAAGGATAGAGAGAAGGGAGAGGCATACAGCCGAACACGTGCAACACAAAACACGCGTCGCGCGATACACAATTACTACTATCACGCGTGTAAGGCCACATGCACTAACTTTTTCAGACGGACAGTGATAAATTCACTACCCTTCCCAGAGTTAGGTTTTAAAAAAAACCTGGGAAACGCTTATTAGAAAAGATAACATTATATGGGTTTACGTTTGAAAACATTACAGTACCCAGACAGCACATCTTCGAAACAGGAGGTAGAAGAAATTGCATATTTTGAACGCAGCCACTTAGCTCTATTAAATATATATATTTGGGTTCCTTAGGGTTTGCTGACAAAGAATATGTACAACGTTATGCAAATAGTCTAGGAATTAACAAGTTATAGCCAAAATAAAATGATGGTGCTGTCAGACAACACCCAAAATCAGAATCGCTCAGTGGTAGATTTTTTTACACCACCATTGTACGGGAAATGGGCCACAAGTTACATTTGAACTGATTGGCTGGAATGATATGTAAGGCTAAACACGATTAGTCGGGCTATAAATACTATCTTTGGTTGTTAGGGGAGACGTAGGAAGTTAAAATTTTTTCAAACACTTGTCGAAACGTGGCTCCATTGGCCAGACTCGCTGATATACTCACTTAGGAGCGTTAGTTCGAGACCACTAGTCAAATAAGCTTGATAAAGCAACAGTGCGTTGAAGCCAGCTCATATTTTTGCTAAATAAAAGCCTGGAACATAAGCAGATGGGAATTTGTGCCAGTAGTTGTGCCAGAATTCATTGCTAATCAACGTATCTGTGTTTGTTTCCATGAATTGTGGTAAGCTTGAAACATTCAGTATCTTTTAATGAAAATTGAATGTGAATTGTTAATTTATGCCTGTATATATGTGTAGTTCAGTAGCAAACATGATGTAAAGCCTATAATGCTCCAGCCTGAACAGAAGGTGTAGGAGGAAAGTAAAACTGCATGGAATGGCCAAACAGTACACTGACACCTAGATTATTGATTAGACAGAAATAATGCTGGAAGTGCAGAGGCGTAGTAACCATTAAGGAGGTAAATACTGGTATAAAGTATTTCAGATGAAGCTGACAGTTGGCCTAACGCTCTGAACTCAATGTTTGTGATGTATTGTGCTCAGTGTAAAAAGAGAGTATAAATTAGTTATGAAGTAGAAGGTACATCCTTCTTGTTTTCAGGGACCGTGGTCTTGATGGTATTGAGCAGCACCTGGTCAGAGCTTTGCTGAATCCAGAGTCGGACAGCATACTCCTTGGTCCATTTAGCTATCAGTGAGGTGTCTCCAGAGCCCAGGGGAGAAATCGAGCAGAGGAGTCTTTTCCTGCCGCCATCACACAAGATAAGCGGATGTGGCCAGCTGAGCTCAAAATTATGTACCCCAGCTTAAAATGACCTTGTAAAAATAACATTAAGAGGGGAATTAAATTGTTTTAATATCAGGAACTGAGAACATCTCCAATACTAGTCCCAATAAAGACAAACTATTGAAGTCATGATGACAAATACCAACAGAGCTTGAACAAAACAAAACCAGTATTACCTCATATTACTACTACACAACTGACACACATAGGATACTTTTAATAATATATGTCATTACCATATTCATATTGATAAATTCTGTACATATAACTTGTAAGTAAAATTGATTGTGATTCCTGGTTCCCTTTGTATTTGAATCAGGACACATATTCATTCATAACAGCAATGAATACATATTGTTATTTGAAAAGTTATCAGTGACTCCTTTAAAATATCTTTTAGAGTGTTATATGTATGTGAGTGTCACAGTGTTGTCAAGTGTGGTGGAATAAATTAAATTGTTTATCTGTCTGTTGTTGTTATGACTTACACTTCATCATACACATACCCTAGACATACAACGTAGTCATCACACTATTCCAGAATAATTCTGACTGAGGTATACATATGTGGCAGCAAGCAAGGTTATATATAATACACTACTCTTATTAGATATATATACCTTCACAGCTGATCTCAGTCAGTACACTAAGTCCCCTATAAATATTTATAACATCTCACATCACCACAAACTTTGACATTTTCTGTTTCATATGTCTTGTTCTTTTAAAATGTTCTTCTGTCTCACTTTTCGCTCCATATTGGGCATGGAGCACTACTGCAGCTTTCTGCCTTTAACTCATCAGAGGCTCCCAACATGAAAAGCAGTCATGGGCATTAAATATATCATAATACTATATTTACAATGCGATTAATACACAATTATCATACACCAGAAAGAGTCACAGCTTGACCGCCCAGAGACCGCTAAGCAACAAGATCAACTGTGTTTAGTCTATCTACCCCACAACAGAGCGTCCGACTGGCTAAATTAATAGAACGCTTTACTCTCACGAAAGATACCGGGTTCCGCGATAGAAACCTGGTAACGTAGAGGTCCAGTATACCCAGCTGTAAATGGGTATCTGACTCTGCTCGAGTTAAGGAAAGCAAAGGTAGTGATGAAGAATATTGGTCACCCCAACTCATAAACCTAGACCTAGTATGGTAAATTGTGTAACATTTCACCCCTTTACGACAGTATCTGATATGGGACTGCCTAATCCAGAACAACACGGTATACGGCAAAACTCATGGAAACCAATATGAAAATGGATTGATGGCGTGGCTGAAGTATATAATGAAAATTGTATAAACATTACATAGCATGCTTTATGTGACAAGCCCAAACGAAAAATGCTCTGTTATTTTGGAAATCAATCATAATATAAACGATGGATTATGTGCGTCGGCAAAACGGCGAGTACTTTGCCAAAGCTATTATAGATTAAATATGAAGCCACCAATGCAGCTCCTCCCTGACAGAATCCTACTTAAAAAGAGCATTCATGTACTCATGTAGCAACTGTTCATGTAGCAACTGTTCATGTAGCAACTGTTCATGTAGCAACTGTTCATGTAGCAACTGCTCATGTAGCAACTGTTCATGTAGCAACTGTTCATGTAGCAACTGTTCATGTAGCAACTGTTCATGTAGCAACTGTTCATGTAGCAACTGTTCATGTAGCAACTGTTCATGTAGCAATTTTTCATGTAACAACTGTTCATGTAGCAACTGTTCATGTAGCAACTGTTCATGTAGCAACTGTTCATGTAGCATCTGTTCATGTAGCAACTGTTCATGTAGCAACTGTTCATGTAGCAACTGTTCATGTAGCAACTGTTTCTTCAGGAAAACGTTTAAAATAATGAGGTTGCCAGCCCCGTACACAACCTCATACAAGTCGCCCATTACAGGATGTCAAAGGGTGCAGTAGTGGTCTTCTTTCTTGGTCACCTTTGAGACCCGTGGCAACCATATTGAGGTCATTGTTTGGAGATACTACATACGGTATAGAACGTCCATGCCATAAGAGAAGAAAAAAAAGAACAAATAAAAATTGGTATATTCAATGCAACAAGAAAAGGATGACGAAGAGAGAGAGATATGTCTGGATATATTTATCACGTGCCACTAGAAGGAAACACAGCAGAACTACTTCAGTTGGCACAGAAGACAACAGAAACAAACACATGCTTACCAAGAAGCGATCATATGATAATTGTCCGACTCACAGCCGGTCTTTGCAACCTTATTTACATTCGGAACAAGTGGTAAGAAGAGCATCCAAGCCACAATAAAAATGAGGCGTATTACCAGCTCAGCAGAGGTGAAGAAGTGATATCTTCAGACTTCGCACAGGTCACAACAGATTGGGATACCATCTGTTCCAACAAGCTAAAGATAGGAACTAGTGATGTGTGACTGTGGCACTGATAAAATGGCTGCTGAACATTTACTTCAGAGATGCCCAACATATAAGGAACAGAGAAAGCGCAAATGGCATCACCAGTACCATTCCTGGAAAAACTCTCCGGAGATATCAACTGCGTCAAGCTCACCACTGATTTTTTTTAACATATTCAAGATAATGTCTGAGATTGTAAGAAAAAGTAGATGAAGAAGATATACATTCTCTTTAACAATTTTTTTTAATCAGGTAAAGGGCATTTGGGGAAGACAAGCGAACAGTTGAACACGTCCTCCCAGACTGTCGGCTCCACCAGACGAGCAGATAGACAGCACGGACTTCACCAAACCATATGATGGAGAAACTGTGTGGCGTAGAAAAAAAAGCCTGAAACAGACTGCCAAATTTACGAGAGAAGTTTAATGTAATTTTTTTTTCCCGAGAAAAGTGAGTGAGGTTAGACTAGAGGCAACAAGTTGAAGATTTGAACGGATAGCACAAGACACATCGGCTTAGCGTGAACAGATCGAAGGCAATGCACCATAGAAAGGTGAAGGATATTGCTGATGGTAACTGCAGTTCAGCGTCATGCAGCCAGACTACTCTAAAACATTTCATATGACCTGGCAGTGGTTATTTTCTGCTGCATTTTTATTTGATGACGCTGCCATCAGCACTCGCGTTGTCTTATTAGCCGCCAATTGTAAACACCTGTTAGCGATGCACAAAATAGGACGTGTGTCCCACTTTAACCGACAGACCGTGTTTCTAGGTTAAATGGAGCGAGCCTCGTCAAAACGAGACTATGAAAAAATCTGAGCGTAGTGTCAGATGTTCCATAAAATGAGCATATATGCTCTGAAGAGACCTTTGCGACATTAATAGATTACACTGACTAACAAAAAAAAAATTTTTTTTCTTTCTCTAACATTTCTATGTTTTTCTGGTCAATTTTAATGCGCTGTTTTTAAATCTGCAAACGGTTTTTCTCTATCAGGTCGGGATCTCTAGAAATACGCAATTGAAGTTTTTTAACAATGCATACAGTATTACAACATCATTTGTACAAGAAGTATAACAGTTATGTAGGCTTGAATTTCTTTGCAGTCGACTTTCATCGGTGAATGGCATGTGGTACATCGCGATGAAGCATCCAACAATAATCGGCAAGCATGGTCACACTCCACCGTCCTTGATAACGTGACTCCATTACGGCGATATCTTGATGGAATCGTTCTCCATGTTCATCGCTGACTTCGCCAAGGTTGTCAGGGAAAAAGTCAAGATGCGAATCGAGCAAATGGATTTTGAGGGACATGTTACAGCCCATAATTCTGTATGCATGTATGCACTGCTTAACAATATGCACATAGTCGACAGATTTGTGATTTCCCAGAAAGTTATCGACGATCGATTTGAATGCCATCCATGCGCGAAGTTCACTACCATGTAACAAGTTCTCGAATTGTTTGTCTGCAATAACTTTCCTAATCTGAGGTCCTACAAAGATACCTTCCTTTATCTTTGCATCGCTAATCTTTGCATCGCTAATTTGCGGAAACTTTTCTCGAAGATAAGTGAAAGCTTTGCTCGTTTTATCTAACGCTTTTACGAAATTCTTCATGAGCCCCAACTTTATATGTAACGGTGGTAAAATGATGCTGTCTTTGTTAACCAATGGCTCGTGTATTACATTTTTATGCCCGTGCTGCATACGATCCCTGATAGGCTACACCTTTCTTGCATAATGTTCCTGTCTGTTGCGGCTGTCCCATTCACATAGGAAGCAACACACTTTAGTATACCCAGTTTGCATGCCCTTGAGAATTGCAATGACCTTTAGGTCTCCACAAATCCGCCATTGGTAGTCATTGTACTTTATTTTTGCCAAAAGTATAGCCATATTGTCATAAGTTTCTTTCATATGAACAGAGTAGGCGACTGGAATTGATGAAAATAAATTTCCATTATGCAATAACACGGCTTTTAGACTAGTCTTGGAAGAGTCGATGAAAAGTCGCCATTCGTTGACTATGTGCTCATGACCGAGGTGCACCATTAGACCTTTTACATCTTTGCAATAGCAAATGTCATCATCCATCTCAAAGTATTGAACAAGTTCTCTGTGTCTATGACGAAATTTAGATATCGGAGTATTGGGCGCTAAATGATTCCATTCTTTGAGTCGCGAACCGAGTAATTCTGCTTGTCCTTTGGGGAGAGCGAGATCACGTATTAGATCTGAAAGTTCTGAATGGTTAATTAAGTGAACACCATCATTCACCGGTATATAATCCGAGTCAGAATTAGTTTCTAAAGCAGGTAAACTATCACTTTCTGATGGTTTATTCACGTCCAACGGATATTGTTCTGGTGGAACTGGGATCGGACACGTGATTGGATCATGAGGCACTGGTTTCGAAACCCATTCAATATTTGGATAAACCACAGACTTTCTAGTTTTAAAAGTGAAACCATAGATATTTGTCAAGCAGAAGTAACAATCAGTAGCGTGATTTGTCGGTTCACGCCATATTACTGGCACTCCAAAAGGCATCGACTTATGCTTCGGCGATTTTCGTAACCAACCTGCCAATGTATTTGCACAAGTCGAACAAACTGCATTTGGCTTCCAAGATTTATTTGCATCATCAACTTTCGAATCGAAATAAAGTTCATATGCTTTCTTTAGCAATGGTGTAAAGTTTTTCTGGTGAACACGATCGGTAAAATATCCGCACACGTAACAGAACAGATCAGCCGAATTTCTACAATTTCTAGAAGCCATATTTCACTCAGAATTATTTCAAAATACAGTAACTATTTGAAATATAACGTAACATATGTCATGCATCTTTTAGCAGTATAAAAAGTAGAATTATTTTGCATTTTATTAATTTTTAAAAAGTTATATAGTAAAAATGAAACGGAGCAAATAACGGTTTCCCAAAAATATATTTATTCACAAATATCTTAAGAACCCGACGTGATAGAGATAAACGGATTTCAAATTTGAAATCAGCGCAAGAAACTGACCTAAGAACACTTATTCTTATATAAGAAAGAAAAATGTTGTTTGTCAGTGTTATTAACGTTGGTAGGAGAATACTTTGGTCTCTTGTAGTTCCCTGGGTGTGTGGGAAGATAAAAAATCAACAGGGCTACTGTTACCTTAGACATGACATAAAAGGTAGCTAATATGAGGTTGTGTATGAGGTTGGCAACCTCTTCATGTAAAACACATTGCTGCAAAAACCACCACTGAAAGAGTTTGTGCTTTGGTTTAGGATGCATCAAAGGGGTCATATGTGGTGGTGGTACTATGCGCCTTAAGGAGCGGTAAAGGAGATGATGATAATGATGATGATCATGACAATGAACACCATGGAAGAAGGACATGGACAAAGATTTGACGCCACATTAAACACTCCAACCGCTAGATTTCCTGCATGTTTTTGAAAACAAAGGTTTACTTAGTAATCTTCACACATATGACAGAAGGTAACGTTAACTGTCACGAAATATGTATGCATTTTTTTCTGGTCTTCACTCCTCTCCGGCTTTATTACTTTGCCATTCCCTTAACGTGCTAATTCTTCCGGTATTCGTTGTTTTTCTTTCATCAATCAAGGTTTTCTTATCACATCTTGTCACACCTGTTACCCATCCCTCTCTCCTAGTTATTTTCTCCTTTGTTATCGGCGACACGTAGCGAAGGAGCGAATTTGCCACATTGACTTTTCGCTTATCGCCAGCTCCAGACGGAGTAAGAGTCTATACTGAGTGACATTCCTATTGTTAACTCAGACTTTCTGTCTGGGAAGATACATGAAACCATGTTGTCGCATGATAAGGTGCTAGTTTGCAAACATTCCGTGCCCACATACGCGTCCTATCTCACTGGGATGTAGGAAGATAACAATCTTGGTAAAGATTAAGACACGGACAGTGATGTAATACTTCCAGCAGATGGGCTTTGTTGTGATAAACAATTGCAAGAAAATAACTTCTTGGAAGATATTATAATGTTATATCTGTAAAGTAGTTTTCTTTTCTTTTTTATGGTACGCCCGCTATTACTCGAGGCGAAAACTCCGGTAAATATGTGTAACCTGAGACTGATTTTACGTGAGTATCCCTTTTTTCCATTTACAATGACAAGTGCCATCTCGCCATTCAGGCAGATACTCGCCGATTTCGGAGGTACCCATTAGAGCTGGGTCGGCTCAGGAGCCGATCAGGTTATTCCAGTCCCTGGTCGACGACAATTCTTCAAATGTCCTCGCAAGGGCTCGAACTTGGATCACCCAATCGCCAGTGCAGTGTGGTAACCATTACACCACCGCGGCTCCTTGTGAAGTAGTGAGTTGTTAACATGACAAATATCAACGGAAGTGGCAAGAACTTATATGGTAATGGAGTTTTTAAAATAACACGCTATCTTATATTGTCATGTAGTAATGTTCTACATGAGAGGAGGACAGTGAGCTAATTGACCCTTACCACAATATGATGCTTATTTGCAATTGGTTTGGCATTTGAGACGCTAAGATAGACTGCTCCTGAATGAACGTCTCCTCTAAAAAGCAACCTGAGTGTGTAAGCGAAAATTTCGCTTATATTTTACAGCGTGGTAAGACTACTTCACAGAAGTTATGTTTCATCAAGAAGGAATCAGAGACAGCCAGGAACACAGAATAGTAGGACCCAAATATAGGACATGTCATAGGACTAAGATTAGAAGAGAGTAACCCCAGAGACATCACTTTGCGCCTTACGTTCTAGGATCCAACTTCATGTGCACTCAGTTAGACATATAACTCACCTGAAAGAGACGGCATGTTAAATCAGTTGCCCGACAATATTCGGACGTTATCTGTGCAAAAATTATGTGTTGGTCCGAAAACTCGATGTACGTTGTGATATTTACATTGTATCATTTATATGTGTATTTTGACATGTATAATTTGCTTGTGGGTGTACAGTGGCATATGAGGCTGGCAACCACATCACCGCAAATAAATTTACACATGACCCAGTCTATCTATCTATCGATCGATCGATCGACCTACCTATCTACCTACCTACCTACCCATACCCACCCACCAATCTATCTATCTATCTATCTATCTATCTATCTATCTATCTATCTATCTATCTATCTATCTATCTATCTATCTATCTATCTATCTATCTATCTATCTATCTACCTACCTACCTACCTACCTACCTATCTACCTACCTACCTACCCATACCCACCCACCAATCTATCTATCTATCTATCTATCTATCTATCTATCTATCTATCTATCTATCTATCTATCTATCTATCTATCTATCTATCTATCTATCTATCTATCTATCTATCTACCTACCTACCTACCTATCTATCTATCTATCTATCTATCTATCTATCTATCTATCTATCTATCTATCTATCTATATATATAATATATATATATATATATATATATATATATATATATATATATATATATATATATATATATATATATATATATATATATATATATATATATATATATATATATATATATATATATATATATATACTACTCGTCAAAAGTCAAGGGCCACTTAGAAAAACCTTGGTTGAAACCATAAAACAAATCTGATATAAACGCAATTGGTATCAGTCAAAACACCATTTATTGAGGACATCCCAGAGGTGCTGAATCGGAGAAGGGTCAGGTGAATGAGCTGGCCACGCCATCATGATGATCCCATGTTGCTGAATAAACTCATTCACCACACGAGCTCGATGGGGTCAAGCGTTATCATCTTGGAGGATGGCATTACCACCTATGGCCTCCAGAGCAGGCTGAACAATTGGTCTCAAGATTTCATTCTGGTATCTTGGGCCGGTCAAGTTGCCTTGGGTGATGTAGAGTGGGGTCCTGCCGTGTCTGTAGAAGCCTCCCCAGGCAATGACAGAACCCCTACCATAACGATCCACCTCTCGAATTGTGTCATCAGTAAATCGCTCTCCTGGTCGTCTCCAAACTCGAATCCTGCCATCATTGAATGGCACAGTGAAGAGAGATTCATCAGTGAAGAGAACTTGACTCCATTGTTGCCTTGTCCATCGGATGTGCTCGCGACACAAAGCAACACGTGCTCTGCGATGAACAGGAGTAAGAGGGATTCTGACTGCAGGACGTCGAGCAGCCAGTCCAAATTCATGTAAACGTCTGCAAATGGTGCTTTGACTGACATTAACGTTTACAGTTTGTCTCAGCTGACATCTTAGAGTGGAACACGTCACTGTTCGATGGCGCAGGGCTGACAACAAGAGGTACCGGTCATCATGTCTATTGGTGCATCTAGGGCGACCTGGCCGGTGGCGATCCTCCACACTTCCTGTGGCCTGAATCTCTTCAAAATTCTTTGGATAGTAGAGTGTGACACTGCAAGCCGTCTAGCAACCTCACGGAGAGATAAAACACTTTCAACCCACGCTATAGCCCTCATTCTTTGTAAGGTGTCAAGACTTCTTCTCGGTGGCATGGTTTTTGCAAGTGATGAAACTACCCTAAGTCTGCTGATTGTAAAACAAATTAAGCGTGAACTCTGTTCGCGAAAAGTCGCCATTGCACTTGGAATGTCAATCAGCACGATTACTTCACCTGTTTGGTTGTACGGAAGTTTGAAAAAAAAAAACAGATTAAAAATGTGAATTTATGGTCAGCAAATCAAATTGCACGTGATCACCATGGTTGTCGATGAGTTGTTTTTATGCTTAACGTGCATAGAGGACTGTCAGAGGAAGATATTGCACCCATTTTTATCAAAAACTTCTTTCATTTATTCATTCTATGCTCTTATATAAAAGTGTATTGAAAATAATATGGTGGCCCTTGACTTTTGACGAGTAGTGTATGTATATATATATATATATATATATATATATATAATATATATATATTATATATATATACATATACATATACATATATAATATATATACATATATATATACATATACATATAACATATATAATATATATATATTATATATATAGAATAACAGAGCAACCAATGGACATTTCCAAATTTTTCATACGTTCTACCACAATTTAAATCATCCGATGATGATAAATATCATCACTTCTTTTTTATAAACAACTTTATTTATTTTACATTGTTAAACTATAAGGGATTAATAAACCTGTTTATCTGTAACTTTAAAGTTATAGTTCGATTAATCACTCTTGAGTTAATTGTATGTCTGCACACGGGCGAATCATAATGTTTTAAGTAAATAAGCAAAGAGAGCTATGAAATTAATATTTGCTGAATCACCTTCAGCTGCGGCCTCATAAAATACGAGCGAAAATATATTACCTCACAGAAGGGGCGGAGAATACTAAAGTTCATGACAGCTTAGATGATCTCAGTTGTTATGCTTGCTTTTCTTTAAATTCCTGTTAGGCTCCTTAAAATAGAAGCACCATTCTTTTATTTTTTATCTCTGCCAAGATAAATCTTGAGCGAAGGTTGAGACATTTGAAGACCCTCGTCATTATACTCTAAGTCTGGCTTTTGTTGAACCACCACTGCGGAGCAGAGGAGACGATACAGTCGCAGTAACCCACCGTTTTATTATCCCTCAGGAAATCATGTGTTAATATTTCAGAAAACATAGACATAAATATCTTGATAAAATTACCACAAAACGCACGCGGATATAAAAATGCATTAGATTCACAACACAGGAGACCTTATGAATAGAAAGACATGATCGCCGAAGCCGGACGCTATATTACTTGATGCTCAAGTCTGGATAAAATGATTGGGACGTACTTTGAGAGTAAATTCCATCCGATAGCTAACATTTACACAAGACATGTGAATACAAGTTGTCAGGACAAGAGAAGGGATCAATTGAAGAATAATTGATGGGGTGGCGGACATTGAAGAAATACGACTTGACTGCACGTCAGATTTCATTCTGTTCTCGATAAATGGCCGAGGATAAAATCTTGCCTGTTCGTCTCTACAGCAAACTACAGAAGTAGACAGAAAACACGAATGTCAAATAGTATAAAATTCGGATCGGAATAGAAGCATATGGTATCGATTTGTAGACATTTACATTTAGAAATAGAGACATATAGATTGACAGGACTGTATGCAAGAAAAGAGACAGGCAGAAAAAAACACAGATAGGCGGTAAAACAGAGAGATAGCTAGGCTTACGTACAGTAGATAGATAGATAGATAGATAGATAGATAGATAGATAGATAGATAGATAGATAGATAGATAGATAGATAGATAGATAGATAGATAGATAGATAGATAGATAGATAGATAGATAGATAGATAGATAGATAGATAGATAGATAGATAGATAGATAGATAGATAGATGATATATAGAACGCATTTTCAAACAAATTATAACCTCAACGTTTCTCTTAAAATTGCTCACTCTTACAATATTATTGTTATTGTTATGAATCGTGTTAATTGTTTGAGATGTTTATTCGATATTATTTGTAATACAGAAACTGTACATATTTGGGGTGTCCTTGTATTACTGCGAACTGCGCAAAATCTTAACCCCAATATTTACCAATTACGCGCTTGGCCGAACACAGAAACGAGTTCCTCCAGTGTTGGTGCCGGTTATAACTGGGTTGCTAAGTTTGCCGTTGCCCTGATTTTAACTATCCTTCTAGACACTAATGAGATTTCTAAGCGAGTTATTTCCTTCAATTCACATATTCCAGCAAGCATTAGCTTCCGTGTGGACTTTTCAAGAAGACAGTACACAAACTAACTTATATCACATTATTCTGGAATCGATTGTTTCAACGTTTAAACTTATATCTAGATTTATTTCAGACTTGCAGGTTAAGTTACAAAGTTAACCTAAATGGGGACAGTGAGGTGTGCATTTCGTCGAGGAAGAATTAAGGTAGAATTACTTACACGTAAGCATAACACTGAAGTTTGTCTATGCAGAAAGGATAACAAATCCTTCAAAATAAAAACCTGCAGAGTTTTTCATCACTCCCTTGTTTTGGTCCCCACAGAGCAACGGGCAGTAGTTGCAGGAAGCCTATATAGAAGCACTTCGTTATTTTTGCAGAGGTGTTTTCTGTAGACATTTTTGTTGTTGGTGAATTGCTAGCGATATGGCAACCCTCCTACTGAAATTTAACAGGACATAAGGCCTTGTTTTTACACGACAGATAAAATTGTATATTAATCTCCATCATCATTTCCTAGTTCACTCCCTGTATGTACATGAAACTATCACTTCAGCTAACCCACTTGCAGGAAGCCAAAACTAAAGCATTCAAGTGCTCTTGCATCAGTTGTTTCTGTAGTAATTTATTTCACATGATAAGATTGCCAGCCTCAATCAAAACCTCATAATAATAGCCTCTTAGGACATGCCTGTTGGATCGACAGCTCTCATATTTCTTTGTCTTCCTAGGGACCAGACGGGGTAAATGCGATTTCTTAAAATCCCTTCTGTGGTAAAGTGGGATGTTATAAATATTTATAGGGGATTTAGTGTACTGACTGAGATCAGCTGTGAAGGTATCTGTATCTAATAGGTGTAGTGTTTGGCAGATAACCTTACTTGCTACCACATTATACCTCAGTCAGAATTATTCTGGAATATTGTGATGACTACGTTAAATGTCTAGGGTATGTATATGATGAAGTGTAAGTCACAACAACAACAGACAGATAAACAATTTAATTTATTCCACCACACTTGACAACACTGTGACACTCACACACATTTAACACTCTATAAGACTATCTTAAATGAGGCACTGGTAAATTTTCAAATATAAATATGTATTAATTACTGTCACTAATATATGTGTCCTGATTCAAATACATAGTGAACAGGAATCACAATCAATTTTAATTACAATTTATATGTACAGAATTTATCAATATGAACCTTGTAGTGACATATTTTATTAATATTATCCTATGTGTGTCAGTTGTGTAGTAGTAATATGAGGTAATACTGGTTTTGTTCTTTCAAGCTATGTTGTTATTTGTCATCATGACTTCAAGTGTTTGTTTAACTTGGAAATAGTATGGGGAAAAGTTCACAGTTCCTATCAATTTAAACACTGTATTTTCCCTCTGTTTTATTATAAAGTCAGATTTTGAGGGGGGGGGGGGGGGCATAATGTTGAGCTCCTCTGGCCACAGACGCTTATCTTTCGTGATGGCGGCAGGAAAGACTCCTCTGCTCGATAGCCTCCCTGTGTTCTGGAGACACCTCACTGGTCACTATCTGGACCCAGGAGTATGCTGTCAGCCTCTAGGTTCAGCAAAGCTCAGACCAGGTGCTGCTCAATAACTTTAGGACCACGGTCCCTGAAACAAGAAGGTTGTACCTCCTATTTCAGAACTAATTTATAATAAATGTCCAGACTGAACACAATACATAACAAACACTGAGTTCAGAGCGGTAGGCCAACTGCTATCTTCATCTGAAACAATTTTCACCAGTATACTCCTCCCTAATGGTTACTACGCCTCTGCAATTCCAGCATTATTTCTTTCTAGTTAATAAGATAGGTGTCAGTGTACTGTTTGGCAATTCCATGTAGTTTTACTTTCCTCCGACACCTTCTGTTCAGGTTGAAGCACTATATAGGCTTTACCTCATGTTCGCTACTGAACCACACATATATACAGACATAAATTATCAATTTACATTCAATTTTCATTAAAAAGATATCAAATATTTCAAGCTTACCACAATTCATGGAATAATACACAGTTACGTTGACTGGCAATGAATATAGCACAATTTCGATCTGCCGATGTCCCAGGCTTTTATTTAGAAAAATATGCACTGGCGCTCAACGCACTGGTTCTTTAGTAAGTTTATTTGAAAATGTGGTGCTGACCTGACGCCTCTGATTGACTATATTGGCGGGTCTAACCAATCGTGCCATGTTTACACAGCTTTTCAAAAAAAAGTACCCTTACTCACGTTTCCCTAACAACAAAGAATCAATATTTATAGCCCGACTAATCGTGTTTAGCCTTACATTTACTTTCCGCCAATCAAATAGGAAGTAACATGTCAGCCTATTTCCCGTACAATGGTGGTGTGAAAATCTGCCACTGAGCGATTCTGATTTTGGTGTTGTCTGACATCCCTCACTATTTCTTTTGGCTATAATTTGTTATTTCCTAGACTATTTGCGTAACGTTCAACATATTCTTTGTCAGCAAGACCTAAGGAACCCAAATATATAAATTTAATGGGGCTAAGGGGCTGCGTTCAAAATATGCATTTTCTTCTACCTCCTGTTCACTTCGAATACGATGTGGTGTCTGGGTACTGTAATGTTTTCAATCGTAAACCAGTATAATGTCATGTTTCCTAATAAGCGTTTTGTAAGTTTTTTAAAACCTAACTCGTATGGGTAGTTGTTGCGTGCATATTTTGACGCACATATTACAAAAATCGATATGGCTATTTAATATGGAAAAGATATAGACATTCATTCATTTGTGTATGAAAATGCTGTGTATGGTAAAGCTAGATAATTCATGATTGATTCACACTTTTGATTATAGGAGTAATCGTTCTTGATATTGATCCGACGCATGGATATGGCACTCATGTCCGTACTTATTTGTTAGGGCCAGAAAATATATTAATTTGCTTATTATGTTTATGGCCTGAATTCATATGTATTACATATTATTAGTACAAGTAGAATCAGTCCTATATTGCATATTTTGGATGGGTAGGCAGGACTATATTCTTGTTATGCCGCTCTAGCGGAAGTAGGAGTTGTCTTGACAAGTCGTGATGAGTTCCGAGGTACCGTTGACAATGGCGGTTACGCATTTTCAAGGGCTGGTACATTCTTAAGTAAAAACGATTTATGAAGTGGTTTTTCTTCTGTAGGAGATTGTGTCTGTACTAGAGTTTGTGTTAGAGACTCTCCTAATGTACGGTACCATGTATGATTCGGACTCCAGGTAATTCCAGACCCTATTTTCGATGATCTCATGTCGGTTAGACCTAGCTGGAATTTTGTGCTGCGCAACGCTAGGGTCATGTTTGTATCGACGAAGATGACGGGCTTCCATATAGCAGTTATGTCTACGTGAAGTAACTGGATTACTGTAGAACTGTTTGGAGGAACTTTAAGAAATTATGCATATGCATTTCAAATTAACTTTGGCTTATATATACCCTCCTATGAGTGAGTGAGCGACAACTCAGGAAGGCGGCCATGTTACATTCCTGTCATCATATTTTTGAATCACTGTCCAAAGAACGGGGCATGTATCTTATTATTCGGACAGTGGCAAGGAGATCTCAATTTTGATAGAAACCCCTTATCGTGGTTTTCATAATATGATATAAACTGTGAACATAAAGCAACTTTAGTTACTTACCGATCCGCCTTCACTGACGCGCTTAGTCAGATAGGGGATGCGGCCATTATGTATCATGACATTGGAAGCTATTGATGTACTACCCATTATTTATGAATGTGTCCTGACTTGGGATCTACTATGTATGCCTGCAAATTGATGTGTCAACATATACCCATGATTTACTCGTTATGTCCCAGTGTGTGCGTCTAAATAAACTGTGTAAACAAAGATTCCAGCAGTCTGCATTGGTGCCTTGTAGACACAAGTGAATGAGTGTTTAGATTGGTCAGTACACGAACAGTACACCATTCGCGTTAATCACACTCTACACTTCTACTCCATATATACACCATCCTGCGTCGGTTGAATTGACCAAGTTTCGGGCCTGCTTCCCCTGGAGCCTTAGAGGGAAACTACTGTTTACAGCTGCCTTTGCCTTCCCTAACTTAGGACTAGGGTGAGTTACCCATTTACAGCTGGGTAGACTGGAGCATGCCTGATCTCAACAACTCTGTACACTACAATGGACATATACAGTAGTGGCACCACAAACAACATGCTACAGTGATTGATAGTGGAGCTTTACAGAAGAAAGTGAACACACCACACTTCTTTACAGACTGACACTTTACAGTAGTGAGCCAGATTCCTGGGTCCAGCCTACGCAGTTTTGTTGTGTTGAGAATCACATTTTACAGTTGCAAGAACATTTGTTTGACCACATCAACACCAGTAGGACAGCTATACAATCAATGTCAGCTTGACATGTTCTGACAAGTGTAGCAATATCTGGGTCAGCACTTGTTGACATTTGGCACAGTACAGTCAGGGTTCTAAACTAGTGATTGTTTATCCTGCTGAAATAGAAGAGCAATGTTGAACATAATGTGCAAATTTCATCGTTGGATCTTCTTATGTGCTCAAAAAAATTGAACAGTGTAACAGTTAGAAAGCAAATCTATTACTCAATAAAGTGGTAGTCTAATTTGTTAAAACTGAGCATACAGTACAATACATTACAACTGCAACACATTTATGATTTATATGTATTTATGTTTATATATTATTTGTTTATATGTGTGATTGTTATGTGTTTGCGGGCCTGGATGGGAGGTGACTAGAACAGGAAATACCAAGTGATATTGGTCTTGTTCTGGCGTTCTATAGGGAGCAATTTCTTAATTGAAATTTGCATGCAACATAGTTTGCAAATATTTGGTTAGTTGTGACGACTGTTTCATATTTGTATTTGTAACATTTTTCTGTTCTTTATTTTTGTTTGATTTGTTTGTATAATTGTAGGTCTCATCTTTCCTTTCATTTCAGTTCTTTACACCCTTATGTTTATACACTGTGGCGTTATTTGTCTTGTTATCTTATTGCAGTTATCATCACAGATTCTGTGATCATTTTTTTTATTTCTCCTATTTAATTTAATTTGATCTCTGCAAATGTTTTCAGATTGTCTTTTCTTGTTTGTCCGTTGTAATGTCTTTTGTTGACATATGACATAGGAGGTATAGTTGAATACACTTATATTATAGTACAGATCAGTACTTTATGATTATTATTGTTATAAAGCAAAGTATACAAGACCTTTGTAAGGCTTGTCTCCCAAAGTGATTGGTATAGGAAATATTATTTTCCACAGGTACTCAAGTGACCATTGATTACATTAAGGTATACAAGACCTTTGTAAGGCTTGTCTCCCACAGTATTTGAGATATACAGTTATTGTTGTCCACAGGTACTCAAGTTATCATTGGTTATTATAAACAAAATAACCATACAGGTTTTTCACTAAGACTAAGTCTATGATATAGACTTGTCTCCCATTAAAGTGAAATAAGGTAATTTATTTACTTTTTCAGGTTTCTGATTTAAGAAGACAAGATGTCTACATTAGATTACTTTATTGCACAAGGAAAATCTCTTGATAAGACTGGGAAAGAGTTAGAAGAATGGGCAACTGCTCAATTTGCTATTGCATTAAAGTCAGAAGTACTGAAAGCAGAAGTTGAACAAAAGAAGATAGATGCTGAGAATTTCAGATTGCAGATGCAAGCTGAGGAAAGAAAAGCTGCGGCTGAGGAGAGAAAACTTCAAATAGAAGAAAAAAAATTAGAAGCTGCTGCTGCTGCTGAAGAGAGAAAAGCTGCTGCTGCTGCTGAAGAGAGAAAAGCTGCTGCTGCTGCTGAAGAGAGAAAAGCTGCTGCTGAAGAGAGAAAAGCTCTGGCTGAAGAAAAAAGATTAGAAAAAGAAGCTGATGCTGCTGCTGATCTAAAGAAATTGCAGATGCAAGTGGAGGAAAGGAGATTTGCTGCAGAACAGAACAAATTAGAAGCTGCTGCTGCAGCTGAACAGAAAAAATTAGAAGTTGCTGCAGAACAGAAGAAATTAGAAGCTGCTGCTGCAGCTGAACAAAAAAAATTAGAAGTTGCTGCAGAACAGAAGAAATTAGAAGCTGCTGCAGAACAGAAAAAATTAGAAGCGGCTGCAGAACAGAGAAAATTAGAAGCGGCTGCAGAACAGAGAAGATTAGATAGAGAAGCTGAAGAGAGAAAAGCAATAAGAGAACATGAATTTGAGTTAGAGAAATTAAAATTGACAAGTATGAGTAATGTTAATCAGGCATCTAGTGGTAATGGTAAAAACTTTGTGTACAAGGTCAAGGTACCAGCGTTCAACCCTGCCAGTGATGACATAACATTTTGGCTTTCTAGATTTGAACGGGCTTGTCGAGCTCATAATGTTGACAAATCACAGTATGTGAATCAGTTGTCTGAAAATCTAAAAGGGGAGTCTCTGAGTAAGTTATATTTCGTTGAAGAGGCCGACAAGGATAATTATGATGCTATTAGGGCATCTCTGATAAAGAAATATCAGCTGCCTGAGGAAGGTTATCGTCTTTTGTTTAAAACAATGAGACCGGAGGTAGGTGTAGAATTCTCAGAATTCATCTCAAAAGCACAAATTACACTTTCACGATGGATTGAATTATCCAAAATAGAGAAAACATTTGATGGTCTTACGGATTTATTGTTAAGAGACAAGGTCATGTCTTCGGTAAATAAATCATTCCTAGAGTTCTTACATGAGCGTAAACCTAGTACATTAAAGCAAATGGAAGAATATTGTGACCAGTATGCCACGGCACACCCTGACATGATTCTTAGTAACTCTAACATTAAAGAGAGTATGCCAGTTGCTTCGGCAAAAGAATATAATCAGAATTACTCACACAAATTCCAAGGAGCTAAAAATAAATTTGATAAAAAGGTTAATTGGAATAAGTATCAAAACCAAGATAACCACTCAAATCAGAGTTCTTCTTCGAAGAACTGGAATCGGGCTGATAGTCCTCGACACGCGAGGGGTACCCATAATTTTAGACATTCTCGAAAAGGGAGTAGCTATAGGAACTACCCAAGTGCTTCATGGAGACAAAAGAACCAATATTACAGGGATACTCAGTATAATGAGCGTGATGATTATGATCATGAATATTATGATTCAAACCCAAATAGGGGTTATAACAGAGGAAATAATAATTATAGAGACAATTATAACCGAGGTAGATCACAACACAAAAGACATGGTAAATCTTATTACCAGGCTAACTCTGCACAACAGGAGTTCCACGACGCCGGTAATCAGAATAATGATAAAAAAGACTCCAATAGTGTAGCAAATTCCGCTTTCGATTTTGCTAGACCATCTCAGTGTTCGCAATGCAAAACATTATTCGATCCAACCACAGTTTCTACTTTAAGCTGCGGTCACCCGCTTCCCGCTCTCCCTGCGTCAATCGCGCATAATGGAAGGGGGGCTCTTGTTTTCAATAGAGGCCTAATAGATGGTACTCCGGTATCAATTCTTTTCGATTCGGGGTGCACTACCATCGGAGTGAGGCAATCACTCGTAAATCCTTCTCGAGCTACAGGCGATGTAGTCAAATGTGTAACATTTGGTGGCACATTGGAGAAGTACTCCACTGCCATTATCAATATTGCTACGCCTTTCTTTACAGGAGAGGTGCAAGCATGTCTCTTGCCGAATCCGATCGCTGATCTTATCATCGGTCGCATTCATGGAGTGAAAGAATGCACTCCACAGCAAATTTCTAATTGGGAAAATGTTAATATGCAATCTGCTAATGCAGTAATCACTAGGGCTCAAGCTCTTAATATGCCACAATCTTCACATTCTGAAGATAATGATGCGCAGATCCAAGATGATCCCTTGGAGATTTCCCATTATTCCTTTATAAAACAGCAGGAAGATGATCCTACTCTAAAGAAATTCTTTACTCTGGCAACAAAAGGTGATCCGAATAAGGATACAAATCGTAAATCTTGGATTACGATGAAGAATGGCGTACTTGTACGTATGGTACAAGACTCCGCTAAGTCCATTCATTCTCAAATCCTTGTGCCTAAAAATATGAGAGTTAAAATCTTAAAGCACGCTCATGATTCGCAGTGTGCTGGAGATATGGGTTTTTCCCGTACTAAAGCTAGAGTTCTTGAATCTTTCTTTTGGCCTGCTGTGAATAAAGACATACGAATCTATTGTCGATCTTGTAAAGTATGTCAAGAGATTAAATCCAGAGGTCCACGCCATGATGCACCTATTCAGGCTGCAGACATTCCCATTCGACCATTTCAAAAAATGGCGATAGACATCATTGGTCCATTTAAGATAAAGTCTGCTAGAGGACACCAATTTATTTTGACGTGTGTTGATATGTGCACACGTTGGCCGGAGGCTGTTCCTCTAAAGAGCATAACTACTGCTGATGTCGCAGATGCTTTTTGGTTAATATTTTCTCGTCTGGGGTTTCCAGCAGCAATATTATCCGACCATGGTACCCAACTCATATCGGATACCATGTCTCAAGTAATGTCGACTCTTAAGATAGAGAGATCGCTGAGTAGTATTTATCATCCTATGTCCAATGGGATGGTGGAACGTCTGAATAGAACTCTGAAAAACCTACTAGGTAAGATAACAGAAGATCATCCTCAGGATTGGGATAGGGTTTTACCCGCGGCTCTCTTTGCATATAGAGAGGTCGCCAACGAACATACAGGATTTTCTCCCTTTGAACTTGTCTTTGGCGCGAAACCGCGAGGTCCTATGTCCTTACTTCATGATCTTATAACTGCTGATAATATTGTCGATGACACAAAATCCTCTTATGAATATGTCATCGCACTTAGACACAAGATTATTGAAGCATGCAAATTGGCAACTGCTTCTTCTGAATTTGCGAAACAGAAGGCAAGGGAATTTGCCAATAAAAAGAGATGCTTGCGACAACTTTGTCCAGGTGACAAAGCATTTGTCTTGCTACCTTGTAGGGAAAATAGACTTCTTATTTCTTGGAAAGGTCCGTACGATATAATATCAAAAGTTTCCGATGTTGACTATATCGTCGATATTGACGGGAAGCGTAAAACCTTCCACATCAACATGCTCACGGAATTCCATGAACGTCCGAATTATTTACAACCTGTTTTCCAGGCAACGGACGATTTTCCAGTCCAACATGGACAGTACTCATCTCTGTCAGTAATACAGGATGAGGAAACGAGTTTCTCGGATGTAAATCTACCTTTTCCAATGATTCCTCTTCACTCTAATGAATCATGGAAAGATGTTGCAATTTCTCCAGAATTATCTCCAGGCGAGCAGAAACAAGTTTCTACTATGTTAGAACAATTTCAGGATGTCCTTACTGACATTCCTGGTCAAACTGATGTCATTCAACATGACATTATTCTTACTGACCATAGTCCTATAAGAGTCAGACCGTATCCTATCCCGATACATTTTCAAGCACAGGTAGAGAAAGAGTTGGATGAGATGATAGAGTTAAAAATTATTGAACCATCCACATCAGCATATTCTTCGCCGATGGTTATTGTACGAAAAAAAGACAATAACATACGTCTTTGCGTGGATTATCGCAAATTGGACCAAGTGACGAAATTTGATGCTGAACCTATGCCTTTACTAGAAGAGCTACTTACGAGACTATCGAATTCTCATTTCTTTACTAAACTCGATTTGTCTAAGGGATATTGGCAAGTTCCATTATCCGAACACGCCAAACCGTTTACTGCTTTTTCGACGCCTAGGGGTCTATTCCAATGGAATTTCATGCCTTTCGGTCTTATGAACGCCCCTGCAACATTCGTACGCATGATGCGTCGAATCCTATCTCATCGCTCAGATGTCATTGCGTATCTTGATGACATCTGTCTTTTCAGTGATACTTGGAACGATCACTATAATGGGATAAATGAACTATTGTCTATCTTACGCGAGCATAACCTGACAGCGAAACCATCGAAAGCATGTATTGGTTTTAGCGAAATATCTTTCTTAGGACACCGTGTTGGTCATGGGTTCCTAAAAACAGAAGACCATAATACAAGTAAGATACTTAACATTTCTATTCCTAAGACTAAAAAGCAAGTGCGAAGTCTCTTAGGTCTAATACAATTTTATGGACGATTCATTCCGAATCTGTCCTCCATTATGTCACCTCTTTCTTCCTTGCTAAAGAAAGGGTCTCCTAATGTAGTCCATTGGACTCAAGAATGTCAATCCTCTTTGGATAAGGTTAAAACTATGTTTTCTACTTTACCTATCCTAGTATTGCCTTCTAAGGATAAGACATTTATTCTTCGTAGTGACGCTTCATCCACCGGGATTGGAGCAGCACTAATGCAAGAGTACTCTGGAACTCTGCATCCTGTGATGTATATTTCTCGGAAATTAAATGCCGCAGAGAAGAATTACTCGGTCCAAGACCGTGAATTATTGGCTATGGTTTGGTCAATCCTTAAACTGCAAAGATTTCTTCTTGGCGCGCATTTCATCGTGGAAACTGACCAGAAAGCTCTTACGGCTATTCAGAGTAAAAATCTGAAGAGCGCGAGATCAACGCGATACGCGATTGCTCTACAGCCATTTCATTTTTCGGTGCGAGCTATCCGTGGGTCAGAAAATGTGATGGCAGATATTTTGTCTAGATGCCCACATGATTCATAACTGTTATACAACTTTGATACAGTTGTTCCTATGTTGAAATGTGTAATATATCATATATTGATTGTAACACTACTTAGCGGTTCATTGATGTTTATTCACCGCTGATCTTTCAATGTTTTTTTCGTCTTTGATGATCATGATGTTAAGATATCTTAGATGAAATTTATGTATAAACTAATGTAGAAATTGTGTCATTGCTAATATTGTAGTATGCGTTGGTGACACCTCTCTGGAAATATTTATACTTAGAGAAGTATTTTCTCTAAGGTCATAAAACTTATGCTTATCATCTGCGCATTGTTATTGGTGCGTTGTGAGCCTATTGTATGTTGCTCCTAGATGTATTTCCCCCCCAAAAAAGGTACCATTTTTTTCCCGAGGGGTGTGGTAATCTGTTGCGTGCATATTTTGACGCACATATTACAAAAATCGATATGGCTATTTAATATGGAAAAGATATAGACATTCATTCATTTGTGTATGAAAATGCTGTCTATGGTAAAGCTAGATAATTCATGATTGATTCACACTTTTGATTATAGGAGTAATCGTTCTTGATATTGATCCGGCGCATGGATATGGCACTCATGTCCGTACTTATTTGTTAGGGCCAGAAAATATATTAATTTGCTTATTATGTTTATGGCCTGAATTCATATGTATTACATATTATTAGTACAAGTAGAATCAGTCCTATATTGTATATTTTGGATGGGTAGGCAGGACTATATTCTTGTTATGCCGCTCTAGCGGAAGTAGGAGTTGTCTTGACAAGTCGTGATGAGTTCCGAGGTACCGTTGACAATGGCGGTTACGCATTTTCAAGGGCTGGTACATTCTTAAGTAAAAATGATTTATGAAGTGGTTTTTCTTCTGTAGGAGATTGTGTCTCTACTAGAGTTTGTGTTAGAGACTCTCCTAATGTACGGTACCATGTATGATTCGGACTCCAGGTAATTCCAGACCCTATTTTTGATGATCTCATGTCGGTTAGACCTAGCTGGAATTTTGTGCTGCGCAACGCTAGGGTCATGTTTGTATCGACGAAGATGACGGGCTTCCATATAGCAGTTATGTCTACGTGAAGTAACTGGATTACTGTAGAACTGTTTGGAGGAACTTTAAGAAATTATGCATATGCATTTCAAATTAACTTTGGCTTATATATACCCTCCTATGAGTGAGTGAGCGACAACTCAGGAAGGCGGCCATGTTACATTCCTGTCATCATATTTTTGAATCACTGTCCAAAGAACGGGGCATGTATCTTATTATTCGGACAGTGGCAAGGAGATCTCAATTTTGATAGAAACCCCTTATCGTGGTTTTCATAATATGATATAAACTGTGAACATAAAGCAACTTTAGTTACTTACCGATCCGCCTTCACTGACGCGCTTAGTCAGATAGGGGATGCGGCCATTATGTATCATGACATTGGAAGCTATTGATGTACTACCCATTATTTATGAATGTGTCCTGACTTGGGATCTACTATGTATGCCTGCAAATTGATGTGTCAACATATACCCATGATTTACTCGTTATGTTCCAGTGTGTGCGTCTAAATAAACTGTGTAAACAAAGATTCCAGCAGTCTGCATTGGTGCCTTGTAGACACAAGTGAATGAGTGTTTAGATTGGTCAGCACACGAACAGTACACCATTCGCGTTAATCACACTCTACACTTCTACTCCATATATACCATCCTGCGTCGGTTGAATTGACCAAGTTTCGGGCCTGCTTCCCCTGGAGCCTTAGAGGGAAACTACTGTTTACAGCTGCCTTTGCCTTCTCTAACTTAGGACTAGGGTGAGTTACCCATTTACAGCTGGGTAGACTGGAGCATGCCTGATCTCAACAACTCTGTACACTACAATGGACATATACAGTAGTGGCACCACAAACAACATGCTACAGTGATTGATAGTGGAGCTTTACAGAAGAAAGAGAACACACCACACTTCTTTACAGACTGACACTTTACAGTAGTGTTTTTTACCACTGTCGATTTGAAAAAAAAGCTAGTGCTTGTGGCCTTACACGCGTGTTAGGGGTGGCATTAATTGTGTATCGCGAGACTGTGGTAAGATTGCCTGCGTTCCGGCTTTCAGCCCCTCCCTTTCTGTCTATCCTTAGTCCATCTGTCTTTCGTTTATGGTAACTTAGTGTATAAAATGACATGAATGGAATATTAAATATAGGTCAGCTTGCGTATCTCAAGGTTTTTCTTAGAAAGGCAGTACACGTTTTATCGTAGAAAGCGGGTATTGAAGCAGTAGGCTTTTACTATCAACGTGAAACGTTACAATATGCAGACGAAGGAGAAAACAAGGGGGATTTCGAGTACAGTCATTGTGAGTGCACTGTTCTTTACCATTCTTCTTTCCTTTTATTAAATTTATTTGTTAGGCTTTACATTTACGTTTTAATTTATATATGTGGATTAGAATTTCTCACGACAAATCCTCCCCACTTAAAACAGACGTTATATGTCAGTCTATAATTCTATATACACATAGAGAAATTTATTATTTTTCCTGGAGTTTAGGGTGATTCTCATCACACGGATGGCGGCTTAAAAAATCCGCTCCCAGATTTGTTTTTCCACTTATATACTCTATGCTAAACTCAAATGGCTGCATCAATAATGACCAACGGAGTAATCTAGAATTCTCATGTCTAGCCTGTGCTAGAAACGACAAAGGTTTGTGATCCGTTTGCAACTTAAATGCCTTCCCATACAGATAAATATTGAATTTCTTTATCGCCCATATTACTGCAAGACATTCCTTTTCGCTAGTTGAGTAATTGGTTTCAGCTTTATTCAACTTTCTGCTAGCATATGCCACTGGGCTTAATTCCCCATCCAATGCATCTGATCTCTGTAGCAGAGTTGCACCTAACCCAATATTACTGGCATCAGTCCTTACTATGAATTCTTGACTTAAGTCAGGTAATTTCAAAATAGGTTTGCTTGTGAGCTTTTCCTTCAATTCCTGGTAAGCCATTTCACATTGTGGTGTCCATGTAATTCGATCTGGATTTCCCTTACGTGTCAAATCAGTTAACGGTGCACATATGGAATTAAAGTTTTTGATATACTTCTGGTAGAAACCACATAATGAGACAAAGGATCTCACGTCTTTCTTGGTTTGTGGTCTCATGGCTTTCTTTAGTTTCTCTAAATTCTTTGGGTCAGGGGTCATGTTTCCCTGATAAACTGTGTGTCCCAAGAATTCCAATTCTTTACATCCAACGCAACATTTGGTTGGTCGGGCTGTTAAATTCGCTTCCCCAAGTCGATTAAACAGCATGTTCAGAGAGTCAATGTGTTCCTCAAATGTTTCTGTTGCTATAAGGATATCATCCATGAAATTTGTGATACATGGATTATTCAGAGGGTCCAATAATTTTCTCATCATTCTAGAGAAGACACTAGGCGCATTCTTTAATCCAAATGGCAATCTATTAAACTCATAGTGTCCTTCTGAGGTACTAAAAGCTAGGTATGGTCTAACCTCAGGCTTTACTGGAATCTGATAGTATCCTTTACTCAGATCCACTTTTGAGAAATATTTAGCTTTATTTAGCCTGGCAAACAACTGATTTGTATCCGGCAATGGATCCACCTGTCCTTCTGTAATAGCATTCAGTCTCCTGTAATCTATACAGAGTCTATGTTCTCCAGAGGGCTTCCTGAGGAGTACAACACCGGAACTATACGAAGATTCACTGTGTGAAATAATTCCTTCCTTCAACAAATAGTCTATCTCTTCCTTCAAAGCTTTCTCCTTAGCAAAAGGAATCGAATAAGGTTTCATACATACAGGTGTGGGGTCCATCAGTTTCATATCATATTCCAATAAGTTTGTATGCCCTGGTCGGTCTGTTAACACCTCTGCATGATTATCTAGAACCTGTTGCACTCTCTCTTTCTGAGTTTTCGTTAAATGTGTACTGATTTTCACCTGTGCCGCTGTCTCACAGGGGTGTAATGGATATTCAAATGATGAAAGTGGTTCCTTTTTTTCATCTCCATGGCGATGGACAAGGTCAACAAGTGTGTCTCTTCCTGATGTTCTCTTTCCAAATATTTCTTCAGGAGATTCACATGATAGATTTTTTCTTTCCCCTTCTTATCTATCTTATAATTTGTTCTAGACACCTTCTCTAGAACTGTATATGGACCTTGCCATCCAATTTGTAACTTATTCTTGCTACCGGGTAGAAGAAGCAGTACCTTCTCTCCCACAGCCAAATCTCTGTCTTTAGCTTTCCTGTTATAATAGGCAGCATGTTTCTTCCTGGCTTGTTTCAAATTTTCATTTGCAAGTTTCCAGCCAGTTTTTAAACGAGTGGTCAGCTCATTCTTATATTGGTATCAGGATGTAATATTTTCCTCTGCTTTTTCATCAGTCCACGTTCTTAACAGCGCTTACATATGGACCTTTAATTTTGTGGACCTATTTGTCCATGCACCGGTATGGTCTCTTCCACTGGAAGCGCTATAGTGATGATTTTTCTTCCTAGAATTATCATGCACAAAACGACCGCTACCAACTTTTCTCTTGGGGCTGTCTCCCCACTTAAAATTCTTGATGAGAGATTTCCTCTCTACATCTTCTTCCTCCAGTTTGTTTAAGTCCGATTGAGGGATTTTCGGCTTATCCTGGGGTAAGACATCTTTTTGCACTCGCCGCATAGTGGCCATTGTAAAACAGTTAAGTGAAGCTTGTCCGTGAAAAGGGGCTTTCCATTCCCTTTGGTCCACTTTATCAAATTTATACTTCTTTTTATTGTCAGGCCTAATTTTGCCCCTTGGCGTGTATAGGTCCTGATCAATGTTCCCACTTGTGGGTGTTCCCTCATGTGCTATGCTACACCTTTCTACAAAATTCTCAATGTCCCATCTTGCCTTGGACCAATAATAATTCTAAGCCACCTTTTGGATGATGGTACCTATTTTTTCATGGTCCCCATCTGGTTTCACATGTAGGCTCCTTATTAATTCTGCCCTATATCTTTTAGGAAGTACCAGCTGTCCCTGACCTTTGGATCTAGCTCCAGTCTTCCTATACATCAACTTGTTTTTCATGTAAAAATCTCCCTTGCCTGGAGTTGTATGACAAGTTGACAATTTCCTGAAACAAGGCTTGAGGGTCTTATCCCCAGCCTGTGCCTGCTTCATCTCTTCTGGAGTGGTATCTAACAGAATATCCTCCTCCTTTCTTGAGGTCGACCTGACCTGAAGGGTTGCCATAACCATAGGGTTCCTTCTGCAACGGTCAGTGTCATGATTGTTCATCTTAAAATTTTTACACCACCTTTTTCCTTGGTTGAAAGATTTTCTTTCATCATATTTCCTTTCATCGAATTGTGGGGTTTTATTTTTATTGTCATACCGTGGCCTATCAAATTGGTGCTTACCTTTGTTTTGATCTCTAGGATCAAATTTATTAAAGTTCTGTGGTGCCCTAAAATTTTCCACCTGTTTCTTTTTATTACCTGATACCTCTGCCTGAGCCGCTTGATACCTTTCAGCAACATTTAGCAACTCACCCAGCCTCTCTGCACCTTGTTCCATGAGAAACTTTCTCAGGTCTGGAGCCATGGACTCTCTTAGTTGTTCTATAAGGACCATTTCCTTAAGTTCTTGGGTTTTCCCCAGAGAAGTCCATTTCTCCAAGTATGTCTCTAACCGTGCAGAGAACTGGTGATAGGTTTCACCTGACAGTAGTTTAGCATTCCTAAACTTTTTCCTATAAAATTCTGCGTTCTTTTCATATCTTAACAAAAGAGCCTGCTTTAGCATGTCATAATTTTCCTGATCACCTCTTCTCATTTTGGCAAAAACTTCATAAGCTGCCCCACGAAGTCCTTGAGATAACTTTAAGCTCCACCTTTCTCTCTCTAACCCATATGTGGTAGCCAATAGTTCATATCTATTTAGATAGCTCTCAATATCATCGTCTTTCTCAACAAAATGATCTAAATGAAAATTCATAGCTGAGGTTGAGGTTCCCTGGCTAGCAGTGGCATCAGAGGTAAAGGGACTGGCACCATTTTCAGGAGCATGGCCTTGAAACTCAAACTCCCTTAGTCGTAACTCATGTTCCCTTTGTAATCTTTTATCTTCTGCTTCCCTTTCTGCAGCTAATCGCTTGTCTTCCCTTTCTGCAGCCTGTCTTCTTTCCTCGGCTTCCCTTTCTGCAGCCAATCTTTTGTCTTCTCTTTCTGCCTCCAATTTCTTAGCCTCAGCCTCAATCTGCAGCCTCTTAATTTCCTTTTCAGCCTCTAACTTTCTTTCGGCCTCTTTTTCTAATCTTCTTTCTTCCCGTTCAATATATTTGTCACATTCAGCAGTGACATAAGCAATCATAATTTGCCCGTCCATTCCTAACTCTTTCGCAGTCTGTACAGCAGCAGATCGAAATTTTGCCAAGTCGGCCATTGTCTAACATGCAATTGTAAACAATTCAATCTTTCAATAATTATCTAAGGACACTACAGGCACTGAGAGCTCAACCTTATTTATTTCCACCCAAGGATACCTTTTAATTCTTTATTATTCCCAATATCTATAACAGGAGAAAGTTCAATATCCCTGGAGCGAGACCCCAATATATGTGGTAAAGTGGGATGTTATAAATATTTATAGGGGACTTAGTGTATTGACTGAGATCAGCTGTGAAGGTATCTGTATCTAATAGGTGTAGTGTTTGGCAGATAACCTTACTTGCTACCACATTATACCTCAGTCAGAATTATTCTGGAATATTGTGATGACTACGTTAAATGTCTAGGGTATGTATATGATGAAGTGTAAGTCACAACAACAACAGACAGATAAACAATTTAATTTATTCCACCACACTTGACAACACTGTGACACTCACACACATTTAACACTCTATAAGACTATCTTAAATGAGGCACTGGTAAATTTTCAAATATAAATATGTATTAATTACTGTCACTAATATATGTGTCCTGATTCAAATACATAGTGAACAGGAATCACAATCAATTTTAATTACAATTTATATGTACAGAATTTATCAATATGAACCTTGTAGTGACATATTTTATTAATATTATCCTATGTGTGTCAGTTGTGTAGTAGTAATATGAGGTAATACTGGTTTTGTTCTTTCAAGCTATGTTGTTATTTGTCATCATGACTTCAAGTGTTTGTTTAACTTGGAAATAGTATGGGGAAAAGTTCACAGTTCCTATCAATTTAAACACTGTATTTTCCCTCTGTTTTATTATAAAGTCAGATTTTGAGGGGGGGGGGGGGATAATGTTGAGCTCCTCTGGCCACAGACGCTTATCTTTCGTGATGGCGGCAGGAAAGACTCCTCTGCTCGATAGCCTCCCTGTGTTCTGGAGACACCTCACTGGTCACTATCTGGACCCAGGAGTATGCTGTCAGCCTCTAGGTTCAGCAAAGCTCAGACCAGGTGCTGCTCAATAACTTTAGGACCACGGTCCCTGAAACAAGAAGGTTGTACCTCCTATTTCAGAACTAATTTATAATAAATGTCCAGACTGAACACAATACATAACAAACACTGAGTTCAGAGCGGTAGGCCAACTGCTATCTTCATCTGAAACAATTTTCACCAGTATACTCCTCCCTAATGGTTACTACGCCTCTGCAATTCCAGCATTATTTCTTTCTAGTTAATAAGATAGGTGTCAGTGTACTGTTTGGCAATTCCATGTAGTTTTACTTTCCTCCGACACCTGTTCAGGATGGAGCACTATATAGGCTTTACCTCATGTTCGCTACTGAACCACACATATATACAGACATAAATTATCAATTTACATTCAGTTTTCATTAAAAAGATATCAAATATTTCAAGCTTACCACAGTTCATGGAATAATACACAGTTACGTTGACTGGCAATGAATATAGCACAATTTCGATCTGCCGATGTCCCAGGCTTTTATTTAGAAAAATATGCACTGGCGCTCAACGCACTGGTTCTTTAGTAAGTTTATTTGAAAATGTGGTGCTGACCTGACGCCTCTGATTGACTATATTGGCGGGTCTAACCAATCGTGCCATGTTTACACAGCTTTTCAAAAAAAAGTACCCTTACTCACGTTTCCCTAACAACAAAGAATCAATATTTATAGCCCGACTAATCGTGTTTAGCCTTACATTTACTTTCCGCCAATCAAATAGGAGGTAACATGTCAGCCTATTTCCCGTACAATGGTGGTGTGAAAATCTGCCACTGAGCGATTCTGATTTTGGTGTTGTCTGACATCCCTCACTATTTCTTTTGGCTATAATTTGTTATTTCCTAGACTATTTGCGTAACGTTCAACATATTCTTTGTCAGCAAGACCTAAGGAACCCAAATATATAAATTTAATGGGGCTAAGGGGCTGCGTTCAAAATATGCATTTTCTTCTACCTCCTGTTCACTTCGAATACGATGTGGTGTCTGGGTACTGTAATGTTTTCAAACGTAAACCAGTATAATGTCATGTTTCCTAATAAGCGTTTTGTAAGTTTTTTAAAACCTAACTCGTATGGGTAGTGTTTTTTATCACTGTCGATTTGAAAAAAAAGCTAGTGCTTGTGGCCTTACACGCGTGTTAGGGGTGGCATTAATTGTGTATCGCGAGACTGTGGTAGTATTGCCTGCGTTCCGGCTTTCAGCCCCTTCCTTTCTTTCTATCCTTAGTCCATCTGTCTTTCGTTTATGGTAACTTAGTGTATAAAATGACATGAATGGAATATTAAATATAGGTCAGCTTGCGTATCTCAAGGTTTTTTTTAGAAAGGCAGTACACGTTTTATCGTAGAAAGCGGGTATTGAAGCAGTAGGCTTTTACTATCAACGTGAAACGTTACAATTTGCAGACGAAGGAGAAAACAAGGGGGATTTCGAGTACAGTCATTGTGACAGCACTGTTCTTTACCATTCTTCTTTCCTTTTATTAAATTTATTTGTTAGGCTTTACATTTACGTTTTAATTTATATATGTGGATTAGAATTTCTCACGACACCTTCCTCGCAGAAATAACCAATCAAATTTCTTCTCTGTTGACAGATTAGAACATAAATTATATCTTGATACAGGTAATGGCATAAATGTTTCACCTCCACAGAGTAATGCCGATTTTCAGGTTCTTTAGATCAGGTAATTACTCTACTAATTATTAATCCGACCGACATAAACTGGAACAGCCTATAATAAGTACGGTTATTCCTAACCGACAACTCTTACGTTAGTTTTAAACCATAGTTTCATTCATTCATTTATAACCCTCCACTCCCAAAGGAGCATAGGTCTTCAACAAACACATGCCAAGTCCTCCTGTCACATGTCATCATCTCAAGTTCTTTCCACGTTCTCCTCATCATTTTCACCTCTGTTTCCAGCTCTCTTCTCCGTGTGCTTCTTGGTCTACCTCTGCCTCTCTTGCCCTGGGGGTTCCAGAACAAGGACTGCCTTGTAATGCTATCAACAGGTTTCCTCAGTGTGTGTCCTATCCATCGTCATCGTCTTCTTCTCATCTCTTGTTCCACTGGCACTTGTCTAGTTCTTGTCCTCAGTTCCACATTGGTAACCTTGTCATACCATTTTAATCCCTCTATTCTACGCAAGCACCCATTTATGAAAGTCTGTAGCTTTTTGGTTGTTGTCTTTGTTGTTCTCCATGTCTCAGAGCCATACAATAGGACTGACTTCACATTTGAGTTGAAGATTATTATTTTCGAGTTGGATCCAATTTCTCTTGATCGCCATATATTTCCCAATGCAATGAAAGCTCCTCTTGCTTTTTGTATTCTTATTTTGATATCACTGTCTGTCACTCCAACTTTGTCTATATTGCTGCCAAGATATGTGTATGATTCTACATCTTGTTTTGGTGTTTCTTCAAGTTCAACCCTGTTATAAAACCATAGTTAGTAAACATAAAATTTTGAAATATTTCTTGATCGATATCACACAGATAATATAATTGGCGTGGATAATTCAAAGGTATAAGCCAGCTATTCCACATCCTGAAATAATCGCAACAGCGCTTCGGGTAAACACGGAAATGGGGAGTACTGCAGTGTGTTTTCTGTTAAAATTATCTTGAATAAAAATAGAATGATCCTTCGAAGAGGCCAACAATATATTTTATTCGGATTACACAGACGTCTTTGCAAGTAACCCGTCAAAAACGATGGGAGTTTAATGATTTATTTAATAATAAAAGAGCAACCAAATACCTGTTAATTTTTTTTACAGTAAAATTATTTTAAAACTAAAGGCAGAAGATTGATTTTATTTCCAAATACAAAACAATCATAACAGACAATAATTAAGGTAGACCATTTTCTTTCCCAGCATGAATTTAGAGCCAAGCGATACATTAACGACAATCACACATTTACGAAACATTGTGATTAAAGAGCTGTGAGGTATTAGTAAAATTACGCTCTATATGCTTATTCCCACTTCTCAGTCTTGTAAATGTGCTGCAGATATTGATTGTTTAACGTGTTAGCTTTAATTCTTCATTACTTTGTTGGGTATACTTGAGTATACATCTATATATATCTATATTTTGCGTACTTACCGACTACCTAGAATGCTGAAATTTGGAAATTTTATACAGGGAGCCACTGAATTGACGAGCAAAAGTCAGGCAATTAAACATTCCACTTCTAAGAGCTAGAAAATGGAGGAGGAATTAAAAATAGAGACAAAGTTTAAGCTTATAGTGCATATGTCTGGACTGTCGATTTTGCATACTTCTGACAACCCAGAAAACTCAACTTTGAAAGTATAGAAATTTGGGGATGGTACAGAAATTTCAGGATGTTCTAGATTGCATGAAATTTGTTTGAACGTGCCAGGTTTTTATATCTAGTATTGTTATATTAGGTTATCTGGACTGTCTGTTGCAGCTATTAGAATGAACCCTTATTCGGTCTAATTTGCCTCTTAGGGTTTCCTTATAGGCTGTTGGAAGTATGTGAACAAAGAACATTCATCATCCTCATAATCATTATTATCATCATCATTATAATCATCATATTTCTTGTCTCTCCCTACAGCACTGAAAGTGATCCCATTGCAGGAAGTCTGAACAAAGCATTTACAAGCTCTTGTCGTTGTAGTTTCTGTAGATATTTTATTTAAATGATGAGATTGCAAGCCCAATGCCCAACCTCATATTAGCCTCCTTGTACGACATGCCTTATATAGCAGCAGTCCTAATCATTATAGGATCGGAAAATACTCTGACAACGAACATTATTTGTCATTTTTAATTTTTGTTAGCAGCAGTCCTGTAGTATATTATTTTCTCCTAATATTCCCATGTTTGATTTCGTTGCAATCAATTGTATGCGCTACCTTCGCCTTACGACCACATTTATTTGACTGCAATTACTGCATTTGACTTTTTAGATTGTTTATTTATTATCCAAGATTCATTTACACAATTTTATTATTATTATTTCAAAAGTTTCTAATGAACAAACCAAAGGCAGTCGTCCTTACTTCCATTGCCGCAAACGTTTTTGTTTAATTCATTCATTCATTCATTGCCCTACATCTTACCAAGGAGCATAACTCATGCGGAAGTTCTCCTGTCATATGCCATCTGCACAAAGTATTTCCATATCTTATTTACCTCTCGCCGGTGCTACGGAGTTCGTGCACTGTGCTGACATCCGCCTTGTGTGATCTAAGGTAGGAGATGGGAGCACTGATGGAATGGTCCGTGTGCAAAGGTGGTTCTTATAACCAAACCAAATCATGACCCCTTTCATTTCTGTCTGAAGATCTATTTCTCCGTGAATTTTCCAGCGTACTTTTCCCTCTCGTATCCTGGGAAATTCAGAAAAAGGGCTGTCTGATGATATAAATAGCTTCCCTCGATACGTTACTATTCATCGTCATCATTGTATCATGTCTTGTTCCTGTGGCTATTGACTGGTTCTTGTTATTAGTTCCACACTGGTGATCTTCTAATACTACTTTGGTTGTCTGCATATTTGTTAATATTATAGAAGCCCCAACAGAGACCAGAAATAAAATACTAGAATAAGTGCAACTAACGGTTGCCAGATTACTTTGGGTGGGTGGAAGGAAGGGGGTGGGGAGTGGATACCCACTAGACGTGCAATCATAACTTGCCAGCAGCATAGACAAAGTTGGAGGAACAGACAATGATATCACAATAAGAATACATTAGACAAAATATGCTCAACATATGCGGAACAGAGAAAACTCATATGGCCGACACCAATACTGTTCGTGGAAAAACTCTACGGAAATGCAAATAACCTCAAGCTGACTACTGATTTCTATGAAACCATTCAAGTAGACGTCTGAGAGTGTACGAAGAAGAAGAAGAAAGAAGAAAGAAGACAGAAGGTGATTGCAGTGGGAAACATAATCAAATTAAAAGACATCAATTCGAGCACAAGAATAATAACTTTCAACTCAGACGTCAAGGCAGCATTATTGTGCAGCATTATTGTGCAGCATTATTGTGCAGCATTATTGTGCAGCATTATTGTGCAGCATTGAAACATTAGGAGGAATCAAGAAAACGACAATCAAGAATTTTAAGAGACTTTCATAAATGAATTCTTCCTCAGAATCGGACCATTCAAACGGTATGGCAATATATCCATTGTGGAACTGATGGAAAAAATCAAACAAATGCCAGTGAAACAGGATGTAGAGGAGAAGGCGCTGGAATTGGATAGTACACACATTGAGAAAGAAGTTGATAGCATTACAGTCGTAAATTTATTTTGAGAGAAAAGAGTCTTAGAAATAGTGGTCCGGTTTAGAGTGAAAATGATGATGGAAAGCTCAGTGATAGAAAATGTAGAGATTAAATAGTTGCTTCACAGCGTGCTGGAGGAGAGTAAAGACAGACTTATTTACGAGAAATCGTTTCTCTCAATCTTCTCTTCCGCTCTCCTGGTCAAACAATTATTTGCCAGTTTTCCAGACACGCATCTGCGCGCACACCGATTTGGAATTTTCAAACACACAGACGACGTAGATACAAACTATATTAAACGAATAGGGGAAAAGTTGGGCTTTGGGTATATTGTGGTAAAGTGGGATGATATAAATATTTATAGGGGACTTAGTGTGCTGACTGAGATCAGCTGTGAAGGTATCTGTATCTAATAAGGGTGATGTATTACAGGTGACCTTACTTGCTACCACATTTATATCTCAGTCAGAATTATTCTGGAATATTGTGATGACTACGTTGAATGTCTAGGGTTATGCAAATGATGAAGTGTAAGTCACAACAACAACAGACACATAAACAATTTAATTTATTTCACAGCACTTTACAACACTGTGACAATCACACTCATGTAACACTCTATAAGATCATCTTAACTGAGTCAGTTTTAAAAGTCAAATATATCTATGTATTAATTCCTTTACATAGAGATATCCTGATTCAACTACACAGTGAACCAGGAATCACAATCAATTATAATTACAAGTAGTATGTACACAGTTTATCAATATAATCTTGGTATTGACATATTTTATTATTCTTATCTTATGTGTGTAAGTTGCGAAGTAGTAATATGAGTTAATACTGGTTTTGTTTTTCAAGCTAGAGTGTTGTTTGTCCTCATGACATCAAGTGCTTGATCCTTGTGGAAATATTATTGGGAAAAATTCACAGTTCCTGTCAATTTAAACAGTTTATAGGCCCTCTTTATTTACTGTCAATTTTAGAGGGGGGGGGGGGGGGGGGCACATATTGTTGAGCTCCTTTGGCCACAAATTCTTAACTTTCGTGATGACTGCAGGAAAAGACTCCTCTGCTCGATTACTTCAATGAGTTCTGGAGCCACCTCACTGGTCGCTATCTGGACCAAGGAGTATGCTGTCAGCCTCAGGATTCAGCACAACTCAGGCCAAATGCTGCCTCAATGACTTAGGACCACCGTCCCTGAAACAAGAAGGTTGTACCTCCTACTTCAGAACTAATTTATACTCTATTTCGACACTGAGCACAATACATAACAAACACTTGCGTTCAGTGCTGTAGGCCACTGCTAGCTTCATCTGAAACAATTTACACCAGTATACTCCTCCCTAATGGTTACTACGCCTCTGCAATTCCAGCATTATTTCTTTCTAGTCCATAAGATAGGTGTCAGTGTACTGTTTGGCAATCCCATGCAGTTTTACTTTTTTTTCCGACACCTCCTATTCAGGTTGGAGCAATATTTAGGCTATTCTCATGTTGGCCACTGAACCACACACATAGATAGACATAAATTATCAATTCACATTCAATTTTCATTAAAAAGATATCAAATATTTCAAGCTTACCACAATTCATGGAAAAATAAACAGTTTCGTTGACTGGCACTGAATAGGCCCAACTTCCGATCTGCCTCTGTCCCAGGCTTTTATTTAGAAAAAATATGCACTGGTGCTCAACGCACTGTTTCTTAGTAGGTTTATTACAAGATGTGGCCCGGAACAGACGCCCTGAATTGAGTATATTGGCAGCTCTAACCAATCATGCCATGTTTACCTACTTTTAAAAAAATATTACCCTTCTCACGTTTCCCCTAACAACTAAACTAGTATTTGCAGTCCAACTAATCGTGTTTAGTCTTACATCTCATTCCCGCCAATCAAATAGGAGTTAACATGGTAGGCTATTTCCGTAACGTAATGTTTTTCAAACACGTTATAAAAAAATTTTATGAGCAGAAATGATTCCATGCTGTCAGGCACCCCCACTATTGTATTTTGGCCATAACTATTTTATTAACAGACTAAAGGCGTAACACATAACATATTCTTGGTTAGCAAGTCCGGCCGTACAATAATATATAAGTTAAAGTGAGCTACATGGCGGCGTTCAAAATATGTGTTTTCCAAAGATAGTCGTATATTTGTTCTTTATTCCTTTTCGTTGTTTAGAACCGCCACCTGTCCTGCCTTTTCCACTGTTATGTCATACTAAAGTCAGGAGCTTAGATGTAAATCAGTAGAATTTCATATTTCCTAATAAGCATTTTTCATGTTTTTAAACCTGATTCTTGTAGTAGTAGTGTTTTTTATCACTGACTATTTGAAAAAAAGTTAGTGCTTCATGCCTTACGCATGGGTTTTGCGTTCACTTTTGATCGCGAAACGCGTGTTAGTGTTGCATGCTTCCTGCCTTCAGTCGTCCCTCTCTCTCTATCCTACTTTCATCTGTCTTTTAGTTACGCCGTGTATAAAATGGAATGAATGAAATATTAAATCTAGGTCATCACTCAGCGCCTATCTCAAGGTTTTTCTAAGAAATGCAGTACCCGTTTTATTTTTTGAAACGCGTGTAGTGATGCAGTAGGCTTTTACTATCAACGTGAAAACGTTACGATTTGCAGACGAAGCAGAAAAAGGGGGATTTTTGTACGCCATTGTGACAGCACTGTTCTCTTTTACCTTTTCTCTTTCCTGTTATTGAAGTAATTCGTTAGGGGTTTCATTTACTTTTTAATTTATATATGGGTATTTAGAATGTCTCACGACAGATTCTCCCCACTTAAAACAGACGTTATATGTCAGTCTATAATTCTATATACACATAGAGAAATTTATTATTATTTCTGGGGCTTACGGTGATTCTCATCACACGGATGGCGGCTTAAAAAATCCGCTCCCAGATTTGTTTTTCCAGATATATACTCTATGCTAAACTCAAATGGCTGCATCAATAAGGACCAACGGAGTAATCTCGAGTTCTCATGCCTAGCCTGTGCTAGAAACGACAAAGGTTTGTGATCCGTTTGCAACTTAAATGCCTTCCCATACAGATAAATATTGAATTTCTTTATCGCCCATATTACTGCAAGACATTCTTTTTCGCTAGTTGAGTAGTTGGTTTCAGCTTTATTCAACTTTCTGCTAGCATATGCCACTGGGCTTAATTCCCCATCCAATGCATCTGATCTCTGTAGCAGAGTTGCACCTAACCCAATATTACTGGCATCCGTTCTTACAATGAATTCTTTACTTAAGTCAGGTAATTTCAAAATAGGTTTGCTTGTGAGCTTTTCCTTCAATTCATGGTAAGCCATTTCACATTGTGGTGTCCATGTAATTCGATCTGGATTTCCCTTACGTGTCAAATCAGTTAACGGTGCACATATGGAATTAAAGTTTTTGATATACTTTTGGTAGAAACCACATAATGAGACAAAGGATCTCACGTCTTTTTTGGTTTGTGGTCTCGGGGCTTTCTTTAGTTTCTCTAAATTCTTTGGGTCAGGGGTCATGTTTCCCTGATAAACTGTGTGTCCCAAGAATTCCAATTCTTTACACCCAACGCAACATTTGGTGGTCGGGCTGTTAAATTCGCTTCCCTAAGTCGATTAAACAGCATGTTCAGAGAGTCAATGTGTTCCTCAAATGTTTCTGTTGCTATAAGGATATCATCCATGAAATTTGTAATGCATGGATTATTCAGAGGGTCCAATAATTTTCTCATCATTCTAGAGAAGACACTAGGCGCATTCTTCAATCCAAATGGCAATCTGTTAAACTCATAGTGTCCCTCTGAGGTACTAAAAGCTAGGTATGGTCTAACCTCAGGTTTTACTGGAATCTGATAGTATCCTTTACTCAGATCCACTTTTGAGAAATATTTAGCTTTATTTAGCCTGGCAAACAACTGATTTGTATCCGGCAATGGATCCACCTGTCCTTCTGTAATAGCATTCAGTCTCCTGTAATCTATACAGAGTCTATGTTCTCCAGAGGGTTTCCGTAAGAGCACCACACCGGAACTGTACGGAGATTCACTGTGTGAAATAATTCCTTCCTTCAACAAATAGTCTATCTCTTCCTTCAAAGCTTTCTCCTTAGCAAAAGGAATCGAATAGGGTTTCATACAGACAGGTGTGGAGTCTATCAGTTTCATATCATATTCCATTAAGTTCGTATGCCCTGGTCGGTCTGTGAGCACCTCTGTATGATTATCTAGAACCTGTTTCACTCTCTCTTTCTGATTTTTCGTTAAATGTGTACTGATTTTCACCTGTGCCGCTGTCTCACAGGGGTGTAATGGATATTCAAATGATGAAAGTGGTTCCTTTTTCATCTCCATGGCAATGGACAAGGTCAACAAGTGTGTCTCTTCCTGATTTTCTCTTTCCAAGTATTTCTTCAGGAGATTCACATGATAGATTTTTTCTTTCCCCTTCTTATCTATCTTATAATTTGTTCTAGACACCTTCTCTAGAACTGTATATGGACCTTGCCATCCAATTTGTAACTTATTCTGACTACTGGGTAGAAGAAGCAGTACCTTCTCTCCCACAGCCAAATCTCTGTTTTTCGCTTTCCTGTTATAATAGGCAGCATGTTTCTTCCTGGCTTGTTTCAAATTTTCATTGGCAAGTTTCCAGCCAGTTTTTAAACGAGTGGTCAGCTCATTCACATATTGGTATGAGGATGTAATATTTTCCTCTGCCTTTTCATCAGTCCGCGTTCTTAACAGCGTTACATGTGGAGCTTTAATTTTGTGGACCTATTTGTCCATTCACCGGTATGGTCTCTTCCACTAGAAGCGCTATAGTGATGATTTTTCTTCCCAGAATTATCATGCACAAAACGACCGCTACCAATTTTTTTCTTGGGGCTTTCTCCCCACTTAAAATTCTTGATGAGAGATTTCTTCTCTACATCTTCTTCCTCCAGTTTGTTTAAGTCCGATTGAGGGATTTTCGGCTTATCCTGGGGTAAGACATCTTTTTGCACTCTCCGCATAGTGGCCATTGTAAAACAGTTAAGTGAAGCTTGTCCGTGAAAAGGGGCTTCCCATTTCATTTGGTCCACTTTATCAAATTTATGTTTCTTTGTATTTTCAGGCCTACGTTTGCCCTTTGGCGTGTCCAGGTCCTGATCAATGTTCCCACTTGTGGGTGTTCCCTCATGTGCTATGCTACACCTTTCTACAAAATTCTCAATGTCCCATCTTGCCTTGGGCCAATAATAATTGTGAGCCACCTTTTGGATGATGGTACCTATTTTTTCATGGTCCCCATCTGGTTTCACATGTAGGCTCCTTATTAAGTCTGCCCTATATCTTTTAGGAAGTACCAGCTGTCCCTGACCTTTGGATCTAGCTCCAGTCTTCCTATACATCCACTTGTTTTTCATGTAAAAATCTCCCTTGCCTGGAGTTGTATGACAAGTTGACAATTTCCTGAAACAAGGCTTGAGTGTTTTATCCCCAGCCTGTGCCTTCCTCATCTCTTCTGGAGTGGTATCCAACATAATATCCTCCTCCTGTCTTGAGGTCGACCTGACCTGAAGGGTGGCCATATACACAGGTTTCCTTCTGCAACGGTCAGTGTCATGATTGTCCATCTTACAATTTTTACACCATCTCTTTCCTTGGTTGAAAGATTTTCTTTCATCATATTTCCTTTCATCGAATTGTGGGGTTTTATTTTCATTGTCATCATCATCATCTCAGCCCGTAACCGGTCATGGGTCGTAGGGGTGCCATGGTGGAAGCATCAGCAGACAGGGTCCTCCACTGCTCTCTATCCTCAGCAATGCGTACAAGTGTGGAAAAACCGTGTCCTGCCCATTCTTTGATGTTATCAGCCCAGGATTTTCTCTGCCTTCCTCTTCTCCGTTTACCTTCGACTGTTCCCTGAAGGATCGTTTTCGAAAGGGAGTCATGACGAGTTACATGCCCAAACCAGGCAAGCTTTCGACGTTTCACTGTTGACAAAAGTGGTTCTTGGTGGCCTGCATAGGTGTTTATCTTCTCTCTAACATAGACATTTGTTTTGTGCTCTTTATAGCAAATGCGCAAAATTCTTCTATAACATTTATGCTCGAAAGCCTGAATCCTTCGCTCCGTATCTGCAGTGAGTGTCCAGCTCTCACACCCATACAAGAGAATAGATAATACAAGTGATTTGTATAATTTGATCTTCACAGGAAAACTGATGTTACTTTTCCAGATCACATTCAACCTTGTCATGGCAGCTGAGGCCATCTCAAGTCTTGTCTTGATTTCTTTAATTGATCTTCCATCACTGCATATAGTGGACCCGAGATATTTAAAGGTGTTAACTTCTTCTAACGTTTGCCCATTTAACGTAATGTTGGTCGGAACATGTTTCTTATGGCTATTCACCAATATCTTGCTTTTTTCTATATTAATTTCCATCCCATACGTTCTTGTTACTTTCTCCAGTCTAGAGGTAAGGTCTTGAAGTTCTGATTCTGATCCAGCTATCAGATCAATATCATCAGCAAAACGTAGGTTGCACAGAGGTCGGCCTCCAATCGATATGGTTGATTTATAATCGTAGAGAGCCTCCTGCATAATATGTTCTAGATAAATATTAAAGAGCACTGGGGACAGGATACATCCCTGCCGAACTCCTACAGTTGTTTTGAAAAAATCTCCAATGTCGTTGCTTGCAAAAACAGCACTGCTTGCGTCCTTGTATAGTGCTTCAATGATATCTATGATGTTGGTATCAAAATTGAATTTTCTCATTACTTGCCATAAGCCTTCATGCCAGACTCGATCGAAGGCTTTTGTGAAATCGATGAAGTTATGGTATAAATCGTGTTGATGTTGGAGATGTTTTTCGATAAGTAATCTAATATTGAAGATTTGTTCTGAGGTACTTCTTTTTGGTCTAAAGCCAGCCTGTTCCTCTGACAAGATTTCTTCTGATTTCTGTTTTATTCTGTTCAAAAGTATCCTTAACATCACCTTACTTGGATGACTAATAAGGCTAATGGTTCTGTAGTTCTTGCACATTTTTAGATTTCCTTTCTTTGGAAGCGGTATTACTAATGTCATACCGTGGCCTATCAAACTGGTGCTTACCTTTGTTTTGATCTCTGGGATCAAATTTATTAAAGTTCTGTGGTGCCTTAAAATTTTCCACCTCTTTCTTTTTATTACCTGTTACCTCTGCCTGAGCCGCTTGATACCTTTCAGCAACATTTAGCAACTCACCCAGCCTCTCTGCACCTTGTTCCATGAGAAACTTTCTCAGGTCTGGAGCCATGGACTTTCTTAATTGTTCTATAAGGACCATTTCCTTAAGATCTTGGGTTTTCCCCAGAGAAGTCCATTTCTCCAAGTATGTCTCTAACCGTGCAGAGAACTGGTGATAGGTTTCACCTGACAGTAGTTTAGCGTTCCTAAATTTTTTCCTATAAAATTCTGCGTTCTTTTCATATCTTAACAACAGAGCCTGCTTTAGCATGTCATAATTTTCTTGATCACTTCTGCTCATTTTGGCAAAAACTTCATAAGCTGCCCCACGAAGACCTTGAGATAACTTTAAGCTCCACCTTTCTCTCTCTAACCCATACGTGGTAGCTAATAGTTCGTATCTATTTAAAAAGCTCTCAATATCATCGTCTTTCTCAACAAAATGATCTAAATGAAAATTCATAGCTGAGGTTGAGGCTCCCTGACTAGCAGTGGCATCAGAGGTAAAGGGACTGGCACCATTTTCAGGAGCATGGCCTTGAAACTCAAACTCCCTTAATCGTAGCTCATGTTCCCTTTGTAATCTCTTCTCCTCCTTTTCTGCTTCCCTCTCTGCAGTCAATCGCTTGTCTTCCCTTTCTGCAGCTAATCTCTTGTCTTCCCTTTCTGCTTCCAATGCTTTAGCCTCTTTGTCAGCCTCAATCTGCAACCTCTTAGCCTCAGCCTCAGCCTCAAACTGCAGCCTCTTAGTCTCAGCCTCTAACTTTCTTTCGGCCTCTTTTTCTAATATTCTTTCTTCCCGTTCAATATATTTGTCACATTCAGCAGTGACATAAGAAATCATAATTTGCCCGTCCATTCCTAACTCTTTCGCAGTCTGTACAGCAGCAGATCGAAATTTGGCCAGGTCCGCCATTTTCTAACAGGTAAATGTAAATAATATCTAACTAAACAATATAATCTATAATTATTTATTTAATGACAGCACAGGCACTGAGAGCTCAACCTTATTTAATTCCACCCAGGGATACCTTTTAATTCTTATAATTCCCAATATATATAACAGGAGAAAGTTCAATATCCCGGACCGGACCCCAATATATGTGGTAAAGTGGGATGATATAAATATTTATAGGGGACTTAGTATGCTGACTGAGATCAGCTGTGAAGGTATCTGTATCTAATAAGGGTGATGTATTACAGGTGACCTTACTTGCTACCACATTTATATCTCAGTCAGAATTATTCAGGAATATTGTGATGACTACGTTGAATGTCTAGGGTTATGCAAATGATGAAGTGTAAGTCACAACAACAACAGACACATAAACAATTTAATTTATTTCACAGCTCTTTACAACACTGTGACAATCACACTCATGTAACACTCTATAAGATCATCTTAACTGAGTCAGTTTTAAAAGTCAAATATATCTATGTATTAATTCCTTTACATAGAGATATCCTGATTCAACTACACAGTGAACCAGGAATCACAATCAATTATAATTACAAGTAGTATGTACACAGTTTATCAATATAATCTTGGTATTGACATATTTTATTATTCTTATCTTATGTGTGTAAGTTGTGAAGTAGTAATATGAGTTAATACTGGTTTTGTTTTTCAAGCTAGAGTGTTGTTTGTCCTCATGACATCAAGTGCTTGATCCTTGTGGAAATATTATTGGGAAAAATTCACAGTTCCTGTCAATTTAAACAGTTTATAGGCCCTCTTTATTTACTGTCAATTTTAGAGGGGGGGGGGCACATATTGTTGAGCTCCTTTGGCCACAAATTCTTAACTTTCGTGATGACTGCAGGAAAAGACTCCTCTGCTCGATTACTTCAATGAGTTCTGGAGCCACCTCACTGGTCGCTATCTGGACCAAGGAGTATGCTGTCAGCCTCAGGATTCAGCACAACTCAGGCCAAATGCTGCCTCAATGACTTAGGACCACCGTCCCTGAAACAAGAAGGTTGTACCTCCTACTTCAGAACTAATTTATACTCTATTTCTACACTGGGCACAATACATAACAAACACTTGCGTTCAGTGCTGCAGGCCACTGCTAGCTTCATCTGAAACAATTTACACCAGTATACTCCTCCCTAATGGTTACTACGCCTCTGCAATTCCAGCATTATTTCTTTCTAGTCCATAAGATAGGTGTCAGTGTACTGTTTGGCAATCCCATGCAGTTTTACTTTTTTTCCGACACCTCCTATTCAGGTTGGAGCAATATTTAGGCTATTCTCATGTTGGCCACTGAACCACACACATAGATAGACATAAATTATCAATTCACATTCAATTTTCATTAAAAAGATATCAAATATTTCAAGCTTACCACAATTCATGGAAAAATAAACAGTTTCGTTGACTGGCACTGAATAGGCCCAACTTCCGATCTGCCTCTGTCCCAGGCTTTTATTTAGAAAAAATATGCACTGGTGCTCAACGCACTGTTTCTTAGTAGGTTTATTACAAGATGTGGCCCGGAACAGACGCCCTGAATTGAGTATATTGGCAGCTCTAACCAATCATGCCATTTTACCTACTTTTCAAAAAATATTACCCTTCTCACGTTTCCCCTAACAACTAAACTAGTATTTGCAGTCCAACTAATCGTGTTTAGTCTTACATCTCATTCCCGCCAATCAAATAGGAGTTAACATGGTAGGCTATTTCCGTAACGTAATGTTTTTCAAACACGTTATAAAAAAATTTTATGAGGAGAAATGATTCCATGCTGTCAGGCACCCCCACTATTGTATTTTGGCCATAACTATTTTATTAACAAACTAAAGGCGTAACACATAACATATTCTTGGTTAGCAAGTCCGGCCGTACAATAATATATAAGTTAAAGTGAGCTACATGGCGGCGTTCAAAATATGTGTTTTCCAAAGATAGTCGTATATTTGTTCTTTATTCCTTTTCGTTGTTTAGAACCGCCACCTGTCCTGCCCTTTCCACTGTTATGTCATACTAAAGTCAGGAGCTTAGATGTAAATCAGTAGAATTTCATATTTCCTAATAAGCATTTTTTCATGTTTTTAAACCTGATTCTTGTAGTAGTAGTGTTTTTTATCACTGACTATTTGAAAAAAAGTTAGTGCTTCATGCCTTACGCATGGGTTTTGCGTTCACTTTTGATCGCGAAACGCGTGTTAGTGTTGCATGCTTCCTGCCTTCAGTCGTCCCTCTCTCTCTATCCTACTTTCATCTGTCTTTTAGTTACGCCGTGTATAAAATGGAATGAATGAAATATTAAATCTAGGTCATCACTCAGCGCCTATCTCAAGGTTTTTCTAAGAAATGCAGTACCCGTTTTATTTTTTGAAACGCGTGTAGTGATGCAGTAGGCTTTTACTATCAACGTGAAAACGTTACGATTTGCAGACGAAGCAGAAAAAGGGGGATTTTTGTACGCCATTGTGACAGCACTGTTCTCTTTTACCTTTTCTCTTTCCTGTTATTGAAGTAATTCGTTAGGGGTTTCATTTACTTTTTAATTTATATATGGGTATTTAGAATGTCTCACGACATATATCCAACACAGAACTAAATGAGTTTATGTGATTTTATTCACCTTAAACATCAATTACTAACAAATATCAGGTATTACATAAATTATCATAGTACACAAATGCAAATAACAAATTTGGGAGGGGTGAAGAAGATTGGTATCGACTAAGCCCTTCCCGCTTATTAGACAAAGATAAACCCAGTCCAAAGATAGCTCATATCAGGAACATAGGTACGTTAACCTAACAGTGAAGTTAATTGCTCTGAAAGAGGTTTTACAAAGTTAGGTATAGGAGATAGAAAAAAAACCTGTTCTTCCCAGCTGTTCTTCCTTTTACTAAGCAAATGGAAAGGAGGGGGGTTTAAACAGAGTTAACCAATTATCAACTCCCCCTTAAAGGAACAATGCAGGGAATACAGAAAAATTATATTACTAGGCAAGAAAGTTAACAACAGGGTTACAAAAGAAAAAGATTAAATGTCCTGTCATTCATGCACACGCGTGAGGATCCACACTCATATACTCACACACTTACCGAATGCAGCCTCAGACGATCCATAAAAGTATATAAAACCAGCAAGTATTCTCTTGACATATGAACTGTCTAGTCCTTCGGTGTCCCGCCCCAGATGTTTGCGAGGTTTTGTTGGTAACAAATATTCTCACTTATCGCAAGACTTGAAGACTAAGAGTTCTTGTGTTTTTATTATATACAAAAAAGGAGTCTATGGGATGGCACTGACACAGTTCGGCACAGGGGTGAAAATGAAGTGGTCTCTTTTAATCTTCCGCTATGGTAAAATTCCTTCGATGCGTGATGATAGTTTTATTAAATCCAATTGAGGAAAAACTAGGCTCAGTCACAGTCAGGAAAATATGTACTCTCTCACAGTAAACAGTAAATATAATATCGCTACTGGCGATGATTACCTTCCAGTTTATCTTACAGGTTTGTAAGGGTAATTTGATGATTGTTCTTTAAAATGTTCTTGGGTGGGCTTTATTTCATTTAATTCTGACAGCTAGGTCGCAAAAGGACCGCCACAAGATTATATTTAAAAGAAATGTTTCTTCAATATGACTGGAAGTTTATAGGATGATTTCTTTATTTCTTTCTTTATTTAGCTGGGACCGCAGGTTACGATCACTCTGTATGAAAGAAAAAAAACATGTAACATACCGAAAAATCAAGCGCGATAAATTTCCCGTTAAGCCTATAATACACTCGAGTATTTAATTATGTATTTAATAAACACTGCGCGAATTCTAGTGGTTAAAAACACACATCTATAAAACTAGGACTTAACTGAATTTATAATTAATAAATTCCTTCGCGACTTTAAAAGTTAATTTAAGCATCTATTATCTTTTGAAATAATATAATAGATAGATCATTATATTTACAACTGGAACTATTGAGATGGTTTAATTTAATAGATTTAAATTAACACAAAATCCATTGAAATAGAATGACTGAACTAGACCACTGATCACTTTACACAATATATATTACCGCTTTGCACAGAATAGAAATCACTGCAAATATATATATAAAATCCAGGGGAAAATCTATAACAAGATTTCAATAAAGCTAGTGCTTCTGTAAAGGTCTGGCCAGCGAGTGATAAAGTGTCTATTCTTCATGGTCTATTTATCTAAAATGGAATGAAAGTTGAGTGGGACATGGGGAACTTGACAGTTTATTTGATCTCATGAACTTTTGGGGATCTGACCGCCAAATCAAGGGAAGAAGCCGCCCCCTGGTCTTCGTATCCGCTCGCTGCTGCCCGTTTCGGCTTTCCCCGTTCGCTCGGTTCTGCGGTTGACACCGAGACGCGAAAATAGCGGCAAGAAACTGCGTCTCGTATCAGGGACCACTACTGTCTTTGATAACGCCGATAGTCTCCCCTGAAATCCCTCAGTCTGTCTCTTTGATCGTGGTCGCTTTATCTGTTTGATTCTGGCGACGCCCCCCACTGGCCAAGTTAATTAAAATAACTGCCTATGATTGTTCAAGAGATGTTAGTGGGCGTGATTTAATCTCTCCTTAAATCAATGCGATGACCAGAATGAACGATAGGTAAACTTTCCGCATATCAATCAGCAAACGTGTTTGCCCTCTGTGTGGAACAGTTGCATAGCTAATGAATCCACGTGAAAGAAGTCCCGTTTTACAAGAATTACAACAAAGTTCAGGGTCAGCCGAGTTCGTCCATCACAATCGTCCCCTCTTTTGAGACGTGAAAACGTGTTTTCATGTTTGATTTATGACGATGAAGCTGCCCTGATCGGTAACTTTTGGATGATTGGTATCTTCACCTTCCTCCTCTTCCTCTGTAGTCCAGTTTCTACTCAGGAAATCAGCCCCGACATTCTGTCTTCCCGGAATATATTCCACTTTGAAAGAATAAACGCTTAAAAGGAGGGCCCAACGCATGATCCTAGCGTTAAATTCTTTATTGGCACCAAGAAATGCTAACGGAGCGTGGTCTGTTTGCACCGTGAAAGATGTACCATAAAGAAACTCATGATGGCGTCTGATACCGTCAATCAGAGCAAGACATTCCCTTTCAACTACGCTGTAGTTCCGTTCCGCTTTATTTAATTTCCGACTGCCATAGGCAACTGGAAATAGCATGTTCAGGTCACTGTCATCGGCTTGAAGCAGTGTTGACCCGATGCCCTGACCTGACGCGTCGACTCTCAGTACAAAAGGTTTCTTGAGGTCAGGCAACCTCAAAATGGGGTATGCAGACAACTGTCCTTTAAAAGTGCTATACGCGTGTTCGCACTTTTGATCCCATATGACCTTATCCGGACCTTTCTTTGTGAGGTCAGTCAGAGGTGCCGTCAGTCCGTTGAAGTTCTGGATGTACTTCTGATAGTATGCACATAGCGATATGAAGGAACGTACGTCTTTCTTCGTTCGGGGTCTTTTTGCTGCCATTATTTTCTCCACGTTCTTCTTGATAGGCCAACTGCATCCGTGAGAAATATAGTGCCCCAGGAAGTCTAACTGTTCAAACCCGATGAGACATTTGCTAGGTCTGGCTGTGAGACCCGTTTCCTGTAGTCTCATGAGGAGCATAGCAACCGTAGCAATATGTTCTTCATAGGTTTCCGATGCAATTAATATGTCATCCATGAAATTATGGATATGGGGACTTTGCAAAGGTTCTAGAAGCTTCCTCATCATCCTGGTGAACACTCCTGGTGCGTTATGCAAACCGAACGGCATCACATTAAATGTGTAATGTCCTTCGCTAGTGCTGAAAGCTAACAAAGGTTTAATTTCCTCCTTGACTGGTATTTGATAATAACCTTTACTGAGGTCTATCTTGGAGAAAATCTTTGCTTTGCTGAGCTTGGTGAACAACTCAGAAACAGTTTGGAGAGGTTCGGGCTGGAATTCCGTTACAGCGTTTAGCAACCTGTAATCAATGCACAGCCGAACTTCCTTATTGGGCTTCTGCAACAGCACTACGCTCGAGTTGTAAGGAGATGTAGACTCACTGATAATTCCTGCCTGACGCAGCTTGTCTATTTCTCCGCGAAGTGCATCCGCTTTAGCGTACGGGATGGGGTAAACTCTGGTTCGAACAGGGGTCTCATTTGTTAATTTCATATCAAATTCAATGAGATTTGTTCGACCAGGTACATCCGTTAAGACTGCACTGTACTGTTTTAGTAGAGCCCTGGTTTCTGTTTGTTGTTCTGGTGAGAGATTGTCGCCGAACTTGACATCTTTAAAGGATTCTGTGGGTTGCAATGGATACTCCATGCAACCATCATCATCTTCCTCGTCTTCCGTTGCTATGGCGACAGCCAGGAGATGCTCGGAGGATGGCACCGGTCTTTCCAAATATTTCTTTAGCAGATTTATGTGGAAGACCTTCTCCTTTCCTTTGATGGAGATCTTGTAGTTGGTACGTGAGATCTTTTTAAGGACGGTAAACGGTCCTTGCCATCCGATGCGAAGTTTATTGCTTCCGGTTGGAAGTAGCAATAGGACTTTCTCCCCTGGTTGTAGTTCTCTCTCTTTTGCAGCTTTGTTGTATCTTTTAGTAATTTTAGCGCGGGCTTTCTTAAGGTTGGTAGTAGCTAGATCCCATCCTAGCTTTAGCCTTTCCTTAAGCTCAGATACATACTTGCTTGCAGAGACGACTGTCTCGTCAGCCTTCTGGTCTGTCAGGGACCGAAGTAAGGCTTCTAGTGGCCCCTTTATAGGTCTGCCAAATAAAAGTGTAGCTGGCGCAAAACCCGTAGACGCTTGGGGTACCTCTCGGTAGGCGAATAAGGCAGCCGATATATATTGGTCCCAGTCTTCCGGTTTCTCCTGACCCAGCTTACGTAACATCATGGTGAGGGTACCGTTAAAACGTTCCACAAGCCCATTTCCGGCCGGATGGTAGGGACTTGTGTGGATATGTTTGGCCCTCAAGATCTTAAAGATCTCCTCCATTAACAGGCTACGGAATTGGGATCCATTGTCCGTCAAAACTTGTTGAGGGAATCCCAACCGTGTAAAAATTTGCACAAGGGCTTCTGCGGCATGCTTGGAATTAGTGCATGGTAGCGGTACGGCTTCGGCCCACATAGTGCAAGTGTCGACTAAGGTCAGGATGAACCTGTTCCTTCTTTTGGTCTTTTCCAGGGGACCAATAATGTCGACAGCAACCCGTTCAAATGGAGTCCCTACTATTGGCATTTGCCCCATCGGTACTGGGGGTGTCAAGTGCTTGGGTGCTACCCGTTGGCACTGGGCGCAGGATTTCACATACCTGACAATGTCAGAGTTCATTCCTGGCCACCAATAGTGGTTTTTTATTCGCTGAATAGTGGCGTTTTGTCCCATATGTCCGCTAAAGGGAAGAGAGTGCCCCATTTCTAAGATCTGGTTTCTGTACTGCGTCGGTACTAGGAGCTGGTTATTCCCCGTGTCCGGGTTGCCCGTTCTACGATACAATACACCATCCTTAGAAAAGATGTCTCCGTTGTGTCTGGGGTCCTTAGCCATGGGCAGTTTTTTAAAGCAGGGCGCCAGAGTAGGGTCCTTTTGTTGCGCCTCCTTCAGTTCATTCGGCAACAAGTTTGGCGCAGGCTCCCTCTCCTTCTTAGCTTGCCCTCTTGTGGTTACCGCTGCCACAATCGGCTCCTTAGGTCTCCCAATGAACACATATCTACATCCCAAGATAACTGGGTAGATAGGATCATCCATAATGGCCGCTTTAATAACCCCTCTGACAAAATCAGAGTGTATTTCTACCAATGCGATAGGAAGCGTCCTGGGTGCATCAATCCTGAACGGACTTCTTGTGTAGACATTTCTAAACAACAGCGAACGAGAAGAAGAAGAAGATCAATCCTGAAAACTCCACTAAGTTTGACGGTTTCCTCTGTCTCCTGACCGGGTTTGACTAGGTGCCTAGCGACAATACAATCAAAACTTAATCCAGTGTCAAAAAGACAAGTAGTAGAGGTACCGTTCAAAATTACAGTTCCTCGAGTTGAGGGTCGGTCCCCCTCAGGTTGAGAATCACTGACATTGACTCTACCTTTCGAGGCTGTATGCAAACATCCAATGCGGTTTGCACCGGTTTGTTTGCCCTGATCAGACGTTCCTGGTGTAGGGGTCTTCCCTTTTCCTTGACCTTGGTGGCCGCGCTGCCACGTAGGCTTGTTGGGTTGATCAGAATTGTTGTTGGGGGAGTATCGGGTTTTGTAGAATTTCGATTTTTCCTGGGGGGGTTTCTGGGTATTGTTATCTCGTTGGTTATAATGTTGAGAGGAAGTGGAAGAATAGGATGCCTGCTCTATATTCTGTTTTCGAGATGGCTCATCGGTGGGTTTACGTTTAGTGCTGGGAAGTTCGGCCATTGCATTGCTATAGCGTTCGGCTTTATTGAGTATGTCTTCAAGCCTGACTGCCCCCTGTTCAGCCAAAAATATACGAGTTTCATTCGACAAAGTGGATTTTATCTGCTCCACAAGAACAAGTTCGAGGAGTCCCTCATATGAAAGAGGTAGGTCAGATAATTCAATGCACTTTGTCAGATAACCCGTGAGACGTGAAGAGAACTGGGGAAATGTTTCCGTGCTCTCTTTCCGGCTGTTTCTGAACAACTGCAGAAACTTTCGGGCAGTCATCTCAAACTGCTGTAGTAAGGCCTTCTTCAACAGGTCATAATCATGTTGATTCGGTCCCAGCTTTGCGTAAACGTCATAAGCCTTGCCTTTCAGTGACATTGAGAGTTTAAGCGCCCAGCGGGTACTCTCTAACCCATAAAGATTCGCGAGTCTCTCGAATTTTTCTAGGTAGCTGTCAATTTTTTCGTTAGGGCTGGGAAAAGATTCTAAAGAAAACGACATAGCAGTTAATTGGGCAGATTTAGTACTGGAGAGGTCCATTGATTGAGACTGGGGCGAAGACGGCTCTCCGTTAGTCGAAGTAGAGGCGCCCCGACTCTCTAGAGCCTTAAGCGCCAGTTGATGCTGTCTTTCCTTGTCTCTCTCTCTCTCTGCGAGTTTCCATCTCTGCTTCAATTTTCTTCTGTTCCAAAAGACGTTCTTCCGCTTCTTTCTTATCTGCCCTCTCCTGGGCTTCTCTCCTCTCTGTTCTTTCTTTCTCTTCCTTCCTCTCAGCTTCTGCTCTCTGTTGCTCCGCCTTCCTCTCAGCTTCGGCTCTCTGTTGCTCCGCCTTCCTCTCAGCTTCGGCTCTCTGTTGCTCCGCCTTCCTCTCAGCTTCGGCTCTCTGTTGCTCCGCGTCATATTTTTCCAATTCCTGGTTAATAAACGCGTTTGCAGCTTCTGCATCTAATCCTGCCTCTTTCGCTTCCAGCCTCAAGATGGACCTCATCTTTATCCTCTCTGCCATTGTTAAAGAATAAGATGAAGTATGCCTAGAGAACTAGTAAGAAGCAACGCGAAAGGGAGGATTTCTGAACCGCTACGAGAAAAAAACACAAGTATAAATTTACCTGTGTTACCTCCTACCTGTACTGTGCAAACTTATCGCTGCTATTATCTGGCAATTAAGGCTCTAAACGCAAGCGACTATGCCACTAAATGGTAAGTTACACTGGAAAAGAATCTACTTTTACTAACAGTCGAGAAAAATTTATATTAAAACAATTTAAAAGGAAAAAAAATTATTTTTTTTTTCTTCCCCTAAATTTTAAATCTCTGACAACAAACTCCGTCCCTAAAGTCAATTATTGAGATGAGACGTTGTTAACTTACTTTTTAAAAATCAGAACAATCCGTCTTTAGCTAAGCTCAACTCTTTTTAACTTCAAAAACCTTAGTGACTGTAAAACAATCACGCAATCACAGCAACTCTTATAAAGAAAGAAATATAATTATCTCCGCCAGAGGATAATAAAAATAGCCAATATTTTTGTTTATCTGTACTTTCTACTGCTGTGGAGAGAAGACAACCTGTAAATATGCTGTGTGGACAACCCAAATACTTAAAGAACGTTTGTCTAGGGGTGTAATTATTTATTCATTTCCCTAATTCACAAAGACAAATCATTCACACTCTACCTAGTTAGAGCCAGATTAAATCAGACTCAAAATATCTTTAACCCGGCTATGCGATTGCCTCAAATGTAGCTCAAGATCCCAGAACCAGCCCACAAATATGTGTGCATCAAATAGTATCTCAAAATTATCCCGGCGAGCCAGCCAAATATTGGCGTAAATTTATTTTGAGAGAAAAGAGTCTTAGAAATAGTGGTCCGGTTTAGAGTGAAAATGATGATGGAAAGCTCAGTGATAGAAAATGTAGAGATTAAATAGTTGCTTCACAGCGTGCTGGAGGAGAGTAAAGACAGACTTATTTACGACAAATCGTTTCTCTCAATCTTCTCTTCCACTCTCCTGGTCAAACAATTATTTGCCAGTTTTCCAGTCACGCATCTGCGTGCACACCGATTTGGTGTTTTCAAACACACAGACGACGTAGATACAAACTATATTAAACGAATAGGGGAAAAGTTGGGCTTTGGGTATATCCAACACAGAACTAAATGAGTTTATGTGATTTTATTCACCTTAAACATCAATTACTAACAAATATCAGGTATTATATAAATTATCATAAGTACACAAATGCAAATAACAAATTTGGGACGGGTGAAGAAGATTGGTATCGACTAAGCCCTTCCCGCTTATTAGACAAAGATAAACCCAGTCCAAAGATAGCTAATATCAGGAACATAGGTACGTTAACCTAACAGTGGAGTTAATTGCTCTGAAAGAGGTGTTACAAAGTTAGGTATAGGAGATAGAAAAAAAACCTGTTCTTCCCAGCTGTTCTTCCTTTTACTAAGCAAATGGAAAGGAGGGGGGTTTAAACAGAGTTAACCAATTATCAACTCCCCCTTAAAGGAACAATGCAGGGAATACAGAAAAATTATATTACTAGGCAAGAAAGTTAACAACAGGGTTACAAAAGAAAAAGATTAAATGTCCTGTCATTCATGCACACGCGTGAGGATCCACACTCATATACTCACACACTTACCGAATGCAGCCTCAGACGATCCATAAAAGTATATAAAACCAGCAAGTATTCTCTTGACATATGAACTGTCTAGTCCTTCGGTGTCCCGCCCCAGATGTTTGCGAGGTTTTGTTGGTAACAAATATTCTCACTTATCGCAAGACTTGAAGACTAAGAGTTCTTGTGTTTTTATTATATACAAAAAAGGAGTCTATGGGATGGCACTGACACAGTTCGGCACAGGGGTGAAAATGAAGTGGTCTCTTTTAATCTTCCGCTATGGTAAAATTCCTTCGATGCGTGATGATAGTTTTATTAAATCCAATTGAGGAAAAACTAGGCTCAGTCACAGTCAGGAAAATATGTACTCTCTCACAGTAAACAGTAAATATAATATCGCTACTGGCGATGATTACCTTCCAGTTTATCTTACAGGTTTGTAAGGGTAATTTGATGATTGTTCTTTAAAATGTTCTTGGGTGGGCTTTATTTCATTTAATTCTGACAGCTAGGTCGCAAAAGGACCGCCACAAGATTATATTTAAAAGAAATGTTTCTTCAATATGACTGGAAGTTTATAGGATGATTTCTTTATTTCTTTCTTTATTTAGCTGGGACCGCAGGTTACGATCACTCTGTATGAAAGAAAAAAAAACATGTAACATACCGAAAAATCAAGCGCGATAAATTTCCCGTTAAGCCTATAATACACTCGAGTATTTAATTATGTATTTAATAAACACTGCGCGAATTCTAGTGGTTAAAAACACACATCTATAAAACTAGGACTTAACTGAATTTATTAATTTATAAATTCCTTCGCGACTTTAAAAGTTAATTTAAGCATCTATTATCTTTTGAAATAATATAATAGATAGATCATTATATTTACAACTGGAACTATTGAGATGGTTTAATTTAATAGATTTAAATTAACACAAAATCCATTGAAATAGAATGACTGAACTAGACCACTGATCACTTTACACAATATATATTACCGCTTTGCACAGAATAGAAATCACTGCAAATATATATATATAAAATCCAGGGGAAAATCTATAACAAGATTTCAATAAAGCTAGTGCTTCTGTAAAGGTCTGGCCAGCGAGTGATAAAGTGTCTATTCTTCATGGTCTATTTATCTAAAATGGAATGAAAGTTGAGTGGGACATGAGGAACTTGACAGTTTATTTGATCTCGTGAACTTTTGGGGATCTGACCGCCAAATCAAGGGAAGAAGCCGCCCCCTGGTCTTCGTATCCGCTCGCTGCTGCCCGTTTCGGCTTTCCCCGTTCGCTCGGTTCTGCGGTTGACACCGAGACGCGAAAATAGCGGCAAGAAACTGCGTCTCGTATCAGGGACCACTACTGTCTTTGATAACGCCGATAGTCTCCCCTGAAATCCCTCAGTCTGTCTCTTTGATCGTGGTCGCTTTATCTGTTTGATTCTGGCGACGCCCCCCACTGGCCAAGTTAATTAAAATAACTGCCTATGATTGTTCAAGAGATGTTAGTGGGCGTGATTTAATCTCTCCTTAAATCAATGCGATGACCAGAATGAACGATAGGTAAACTTTCCGCATATCAATCAGCAAACGTGTTTTCCCTCTGTGTGGAACAGTTGCATAGCTAATGAATCCACGTGAAAGAAGTCCCGTTTTACAAGAATTACAACAAAGTTCAGGGTCAGCCGAGTTCGTCCATCACAATTACAAGGCTGTCTCAGTTCTGGAATCCCCTCGGTAAGAGAAATGGAGAAAAGAAAATAAAACACACAGAGAAGAGAACTGGAGACAGACCAGTCATGAAAAAATAGACATGGAAAGGCACTGAACGGATGGTACATGACAGGAAGACGTGGAGGGTATTTGTTGACGACAAATTCTCCTTTGGGAGCTGAAAGGGACAGTGATAACAGAGGCAACCGATATCTGTTTCTATAATTCTATAAACTGCCCAGTAAAGGTACAATTAATTAAAGTGTTGTTTTTTTCAGTTATAATACACAATATTGTTATGTGATCTAGAAATTATGTACATGCTTGTAGGCCATTGTAAACGAAAGAGATGAGGCTTCCCCCAACACCAGAGCTATCTATAGACCACCATTTTTTAATACCCGAGATAAAGATACATAAACCAAATTATATTATTTCTCTCTCCATCTGTTTTTTTCCACAGACGGCAATATCACGTGACCACAGTTCTTCAAGTCATTCAACACGAGTCTAAAGTAAATACAAGCCACGGAAAGTAAAACAAACCTCCCATTCTGAGACGCTTCCAGGAAAGAATCGCAGACAGTAATTCAGTTCAGATAAATGTTCTTGCTATTTGGAGATCAGGACCGAGGGCCTTTAACTGATTCCTTCAATTGGTGCTGCCAGTCTTACCTACATATAGTCATATTCATTATTTATTTGTTTATTGAGGTTAACATTGAACTTTCGTTCAGGTAGTTTATTATTGGTTTATACAGCGATTCCTGTGTGTTACTTCTGACTAAAGTATGAAACATTTATACTGTAAACTAGGTCTAAAGTTAGTTGCTTATTCTTTACAGGACGTAGCAATCAACCCCAGCTTTTATTGGCTGTTTGTGATTTTTCTAGGCAATTTTTTTCATTCAGTAGTTTGCCATTGCTTTCTGAACGGTACGGCGCTTAAACCATTGTTAAAAATCCACACAAAGCGATCTGCTACCAAACCGCCTGCAGCAGGTTTCGAACCTGGTATATCTGGATTATGAAACTGCGTTCATATCCATTAGGCCACAGACGCCGACTAGGTCTACTAGTTGTAAATTGTTTGTTGTTTTCGTTTGATCATTAAGGACCATCATCATTGCACACGGACAACTCAGTAAGTGCTCCAATCTCTACCTTAGATCCGCAAGGAGGATCTTAGCACAGTGCACGAACTCAGTGGCACCGGTGAGGATCAGAATGTGCGTTTACAGGAATCACATATTCTATAAATGTTGTTGTGGTGGGTAGGTTTCATAATTTTTAAATTTTGCCAGGGCAGTGGCTGGATGACCTGCTCTTTACGATTTCCAATTGCCGAAGGATTTTTAACGTGCGCAACTTGCTTACGGGACCTCCAATATTTATATTTTTCGCCTTTATTCGAGAAGGCTAGTCATCCGTTCTCACTACCCAGGAGGTCGGGGAAAGTGGGGGAAGATATGATATCATTAGGACCCACTGGATCTAAAAAAAATATTTTCATCAATTATTTTCCCTGTGCTGGTAGCGAACCCGGTACCTTTAGAATTAAAGGCGGACACTATACCTCTAAGCCACTTCGACCCCCAAAAAACATTTTTCTAACGCAATTAAGACAATATGCACTATTAGTAACTAGATCAATGAAACTGTGACGTGCCAGGATGTAAATAGCAGACATAATATGATCTGTACCAGAGACTAATTTTCTTTTTTCAGTTTACTGCTGTATAAATTTTATTCAATGTTTAATGTATTTAGTTTAACTCTCACTTTCTATTCTCTGTTTTTGTTGATTTGCCCCTGGCTAAGACCTTGTAATCGTAACACGGCTTTTTTTTTTTTTTTGGTCCTATTAAGGCTTATGATACATATTTTCTTTTATACCACGAAATAAGTAACGCAAATCAGGTCCCATGTTAGTTTTAGCTTTAGAGGATAGTTGAATCCATCCTTATCCCAAATTTGGAAGTCTCTTACGAGATGCCTTGTAGACCACGTGCTCTTAAAAGTGTATTCCATCCATGTAGGTCAGAAGTTATCTGAGCGTATTTAGCAAGAAGTCCTAGTAATTCTGCTAATGTTTGCATTATTCCTGAACATTCTGTAATCTTTTTATTTGAAATTAGTTTTTTCTCTTCATCATACTTGTTGTTTGTTGTTTGTTGTTTAACTAGGGCTGCTGAGCTTCTCGCTCTTTTACAGCCAACACCGAGTTGAAGACTCCTTGGTATTATCTACACTGTAGATCTAGGCTTTTCCTGTGGCTTTTCTGCCATCCTGAAACGTGTTGGGTTGAAGTCATGAGCTCCAGTTTCTCCAGCTTGGCTTGCATTTAAAGGATCATCACATCTGGTCTCAAGCTAGGAGTAAGAAGCGTGTGGCATGTTGTGCATTCCCCGCCATCCACGGGGCTCTCCAACTATGCAGAGCTAAAATACTGTGCTCTAGTTCTTGGCTCTCCCAAGGAATTGTCACGTCCTGCACAGAGCCACTTCTCAGCTTCCTCTGCCTATCATTGGGTGCATAGTGAGATCCTTCTGCATGCAGTCAACCAGGTCAAAGCCACAGAATCACGTCTGGGGCTCAAGTGACTTCTCCAAGTTTAGTGTGCAACAAGCTTCACCACAGGTGTAATCCCTGGAAGTGTGTGGATGATTTCAAGAGTCAGTGAAAGTGTAATTAGCCTCACAGTCAGAGGCTGACATTCCACACATGTATATAGTAGCATTGTGCATATCTGGGGTCATAAAGGGATGACTCCAGATATGCCTCCGTGCATCTCTTCATCATAGTAAGACATGTAGAACTTTTATCATGTATAACACATCGCTACAGAAACCACCAGTAGAAGAGTAAATGAATACCTGATGCAGGCTTTCTGCAAGGTAACCATCTACACATGTGGTTCTGTGCTCTATATTACGCTAGTCTTTCTCATTTTCTTATCATTTATGCATAAAACTGTACACAGCTGTTACATTCTGTTACCATTCTGTTACCATTGTGTTACCATTCTTCTTTCTTCTGTTCCTTCTGGCTACCTATGGAGCATATAGTTACCACTGTAGCTGGTTCCCTTGCAGGAAGTCTGCATAAATGCTTTCATCTGCTCTTGCAACCGTAGATTCTGTAGCGATCAGTTTTGCTTGACGATGTTTCCAACTCCACACAACCTCAGCCGCGGTAGCACAGTGGTAAGTGCACTGGCTTCCTAGCTCAGTGGTCCATGGTTCGATCCCCAGCTGAGGTGGGTTTTTTTTAGGCCGCAAACGGCTCCTGGGTCGACCCAGTCCCAATTGGGTACCAGAGCAAGTCTGGGAAGGTTAAGGCGACCGGCGTGATGCTGACCACATCACCCCTAGTGTGCCGATGGTCGAGAAAATATGGGCCTAACAACATATTCCCAATATGCCAATATGGGCATGTAAACGGGATCCTTTACCTTTTGTTTACAACCTATTATTAATCGCCTGTTACGACATGCCCGAGGGAACATCATCCTTTTCTTTAGATGTCTCATCAGAGACCCCAAGGGAACTAAATTGTGCGTTTCTGTTGCGCTAAAAAGAAGTAAATCAACTGTGTAGTTACATCATTCCTATTTTAAGTATTTGTTGACCTACTTTATAACAAGCAAACTTATTAACTAGAAACATATTCAGCCAGAAAATAAATACTTCTTGATTTTAACTAATTTGAAGGAAATCTACTGATGTCACAGTGAACCACGATTACAAGTTCCCAGTATGAACAGTGGCGATTACCAATACTTTAGTAATAACCACAATGACAAAGACTCTAAAAGTGAAGGCAGTATTCGAGTATTCTGCGCAGCTTTAAGAAAATCAACTAAATCAAAGCTGAAAATTAGAAGTTCTGCCGGAGACCATCCTTACATTGATACAGCTTTTTTAATTACTAAAGCCTTACTTCACGTGTTATTTCAAGAATCCCTTAAAGATAATATATTATTTACCAGGTCAGCGAATACCTTGTTTCGACGGAGCAGTTCTGTGATTACAAATAGTTTTCGGGATTTCGATAATGTGATGCCAAAATCAACAGCTAATTTCAAAGATATAACATCATTCACTGAACGCTCTGTACGGCTAAAAATGTCATCAGTGACAGCAGACCAATATACAAATGTTGACAATTATACAACAATTCGCCAAGAGGAATTACATAACTCAACAACGGATGTCGTTATTGACCATAGTTTCTTACATGAGGTTTCGGATTTAGGTCAATATGAACAACAAAATGAAACAACTACACCCAGAAACATTCTCTGGACTCAGTTGTTCCGAGAACGTGTTCACGATGTTCCAACATGTGGCTGCAGCTTAGCCCTCAACCTTAGCTGCAGCAGAAGCACAGGAAACACCAACATCAGTGGTTGTCTAATCAACGCCATAAATAATACCGAGGACTTTGGCGACTCCTTCACTGAAGACTACTTTTACGACTACGACAACGCCCATGATTCTCCTCCTCTTGATGAGATACTGCCGGTGTCTATAGTCTACGGATTTACTTTAATGGTGGGAGTTATTGGGAATTTATTGGTCATTGCAGCTGTGGTCAGGGACAGAAGACTGAGATCTATAACGAATTTATTCTTGACCAGTCTGGCGTCTGCTGATCTTGCGCTGCTCTGCTTCTGCGTTCCTGTTAAGGTAGGTTGATATAATCTTGTCTTAACTGTTGTAATAATCATATAAAAGAGCCAATGTCTTGTTTTAGCTGTTGCAATAATCATAGAAAAGGACCCAATGTTTTGATAAACAGAACAACAGCTACAAGCGGTACAAATGTCCCGTAACTATTATGACAGTGAGAATCGTCAACTCAAAATTACCGTAACTTATGACAGTGAGAATCTAAATTTCTTCTTGTTCTTCTGTATTCTTTCTTCCATCATCAACTATTATCAACTCCACTAATGCTGCTGCTATTTACTGAAGATGCTATATCCAGCTATAATTGCAGCTCATGCTGCAATTATAACTACTCCCATCTTCGCATCAAAAGGTTGATTGTAATTTATCTCCAACGTCGTCTGCTTCTTGTCGTGATGGTGCAATATAACAGGGTCCTTCTATTGTATTTATCTATTTATCAATATATATATATATATATATATATATATATATATATATATATATCTATTTATATATATATATATATATATATATATATATATATATATATATATATATATATACTGTACAATACAAAAATCAACTCTATCCGTGGACTGACACATAAATCGAGATTGTACTTACATGAGACTTACTACACAAAGTCTATCCTCCCAGTACAGAATAAATATAGCTGCCGCTTATATTGTCTTGAAAACACGATATCATTTAAACTTTACACACAATATACTCCTACTACTTTCCTGAAAACACTTCGAGAAAATTCAACTTAGAACAGGTCTTCGTGGCTCTACGAGAAGGAGACAGCTCAAACATGGCTTCTCATCAGCTCTGCAGTAGAAACACAACCTTCCCCGAGGTCGTCTAGATGGAACTGCCCTAATGATAATATTAACTTCTTAGCCCGACAGGTGTTGTGGGCCCTTGTCACCGTCAATGATTTTGATTGGTGTACTAAAAATATATGACCTTATCTTATTGGCACCTATAATGCCTGGGTAACAAACCTCACTGTCACAGCAATCTGATGACTCTTTCCTGTCCATCTCTTGATGTTATCTTCCTATTTATAGAGCTGACGTCCTTTTGCGCGTTTCCCTTCAAATCTCCTTTCCATTATGGTCTTCAGTAAGGTGTTGTATCTTTTTATATGAACAAAATATTTTATACGTGTGACTTTGATCGCATTCGTTATTTCACTTTTAATTCATAGCTTTTCTTCTCCCTTTTTTTTCTTCTTTTGCTCCATATGGAGCCCCCGCTGCAAGGGGCCCCTTTGCAGAAAACCTGCATTAAAGTATTGGTTTATGCTTAAACTTGTTTTAGACAGTGAGGTTGCCAGCCCCATGCACAACCTCACAGTAGTCGTCTCTTACGACACGCGTGAGGGGGCAGTAAACCTATTCTGTCTCTGCTTGTAGCTTTTCTAGGGTTTCTGTGTTTGATGTCTTCTCCTGTCATGGCACGCGCTGAATTCTTCTATACACCCACATTTCAATTGTACCTGAGACCTAGGGGTCGTTTATATTTGGACATGCGCCCTAATATAACCGACTAGGTTGAACGGGACGCGCCCCGCCAAAACGAGGCAAAACTTTAAATTTAAAAAAAAATGTATCAGTTCTGTTTATCAACGGCTTGTTCGTTATGCATGTTTCTGTATCATTCAGTAATGGAGAGTTTATTTAACACTTTTTAATTTTGTTGCTTAGATGTAATTATCTGTATCATGTTGTTGAATGTACGTTGGCAGTTCTATTTGTTTCTTGATTTATGTTTCACATCTGCTATCTTCTACTATTACGTGCCTAAAATATGAGACACTCTTAATTTGTTCTACCATTTTCCCATTGATTCTTATTATTCTGAAGAAAGTAATAGATGTATTAATCCTACTACTATTACTACAATTATTACTGCTACCAAAACAACTTCTTTTTCTTAATTCCTGTCGACCTTTATCCTTCATCACGAATACCACTAATACTTCATTACTGAACCAGTTGGAGCCGCTAAGTAAACAGAGAACTAACGTAATAGGGAGATCCTAGGCTTGTGAGTTGTTAAGTAATTATGGCAATAAAAAAATGATAGACACATCAAATGATAAGAAAGAAAGAAACCAGGAAAGATACAAGTAGCAAATAGAGGATAGAAAGATAAGAAGGGTAAAAAGAGAAGAAGAAGAAAGAATAAGAAAGGTAAAGAGAACGAAAAAGGAAAACAAAGGTATAAAAAAAAAGAAAGAAAGACAGATAGAAAAAAAAGAAAGACACAGAAAAGAAAGAAAGAAGAAAGAAAGAAAAGAAAGAAAAAAACTGCACTCCGGGGATTTGATCAAATAACTCGCCACGCAAGGGACCCATGTCACGCCACACCACCAGATAGTATATCTATAAAACAAAAACAAAAATAAAAAATGTGCATCTTTGAATCTCAGATTTGGAATAAAGTACCTGAACAGCTCAGACATTTTTTTTCAACTCTCGAACATCGATAATCCGAGCGTTAATTGTCAGAAATATCATTAATCCGAACGAGTCAGTTTTATTTTAATAGTAAATTAATATGAAATAAATATAAAGGTATGTTATCAGGCACTCACAGGAAATAAAGAAGTAGAACACCAGACAACAGAAAAACAACAGACATGAGTGGCTTACCCAGGATTGGAACACTGGACCTTCCGTGCGACAACCCCGCCTAGCCATGCAAGCGAATCACACTATCCGCTCTGCCATCTACGCATCATCAAAAAATGATGTTTCAATGGCAGGTCAATAGTGCGAACCACAATACACGATTAACCAGAAGTCCTCCATGGGCAGTTCAGCCTATTAATGACGCAATCACTTCTGTTGTATTTCTATCAAGCAGTATAGGCCGAATCCAACAAGACCCTTAGGACCTTAATACTGTGTCCAGTAAATGATAGTAGACTAGAACAGTGAGAACAGAATAGTGGGTAGGTTTGGTATTGTACAAACATTTATTACAAATAAGGGAGGGAAACTGGCGCCACAAAGTGACTTCTTTTTTTTAAATTCTCGCCGTATCCTGTCAGTTCGTCTGTTTGCTTAGAGTGAATGGGATTGTTTTGTCGTTCTGTGTTTACAGAGTGTTATTTTGCCGCACTGTAGTTATGGCGTCTTCTTCATATTTTACAAGGAAGCAGACATTTTTAACAATTGAATCGGAGATTGAAATTTTAAACAGACTTTCATAGGAAAAAATGCGGGTTTTCGTTAGCCAGATTTTACGGCGCTGAAAAGTCAACCAGACAGATTAAAAACCCACAGGGAAAAAAATGTAAAGTTCACTTCAAAACTTGAGTCGTCTGCTGGTGCAAAAGAAAGAAAAAAAAATGCAACTAATGACTCATCCCTAAGGTGACCAGACGTCCCGGTTTTTCCGGGACAGTCCCGGTTTTCGACCATTTTTGATAATGTGTCCCGACTTTTTTTCGATGCAATCCGGGACGCCAATTTGTCCCGGTTTTGGACGAATTTGGCATAAATCTCACAGATTAAAAAAAAAAATTATTATTCCGTAGCTGACTTGAGGGAATTTTTAATTATTAGTGAACTGGCGCCGAAACAGCACAAGAGGTTGTCAGGACCGCGAATTAGTTTTGTAGTTCCAATGTGATATTCGCAGTTATTTGAAATTTTAGGTAGTGGTAAAGTACCAAGAGTTTGCGTACGGTATACGTTTATTTAATTTAAACGGTGAACTATTTGTGCATATTTTGTTATTGTTGTAAGAAAATGGTACCAAAGCGTAAATGCAGTTTCAATGAAGATTTACAAAAGGAATATCCTTTTATTAAAAAGAGTACATCAAACTTCAATGAAGATGCAATATATGTGCCTCCGGGTTTTCGATAAGCCATAGTGGACGTGGTGATATTAAGAACCACATAAGCAGTGAGAAACACAAGAGAGCCGTCGTTACAGCTGCATCAAGCTCGTCGTTAACCACTTTCTTCAGAGCTGATAAAATTGGTGACCAAGAAGAGCAATTAGCTATTATAGAAGGCGCATTTGCATACCATATAGTGCTACACAATCATACTTTCAGGTCTATGGATTGCATATCAAAATTAATTCAGGTTACTTTAGAGCCAAAATTTGCATGTGCACGTACGAAAACAGAAGCCATTATTCGAAATGTCTTGGCACCCCATATTCTAAATGAGTTAAGGTGTGACCTAGAAAAGTCTACATTTATTTCTGTACTGTCAGATGCATCCAACCACAAAGAATTCAAGATTTTTCCTTTGCTTGTCAGATACTTTGATCACAGTAATGGAGTGAAAATTAAAATATTAGAGTTAAAGTCATTGCCAGGTGAAACATCTGATATTGTAAGTAGTTTTCTTAATGACTGCATAACTGAAAATGGTTTAGACAGGAAAGTAGTTTGATTATGCGCAGACAATACAAATTCCAATTTTGGAGGTGCTGAAAGGAAAGGACAGAACAATGTTTTCAAAAAACTGCAAGAAAACCTTGGACATGGTCTTATAGGAGTTGGGTGTGCAGGTCATATTTTTCACAACACTGTTCGAACAGCTGCAGATGTACTGCCTCTTGATGTCGAGCTGATTATTGCTAAAATTTATCTACTCTTCAAATCATACACAGTACGAGTTGAAAGACTCAATGAGTTTTGCCAGTTTGTGGAAACAGACTTCCAGATGATCTTAGGTTATGCTCAGACTAGGTGGCTTGCTCTGCTGCCTGCTGTTGAAAGGGTTCTTCAGATGTTCCTGCCTCTAAAATCATATTTTCAATCTCAAGACAAATGCCCAGTTTTTATACAGACATTCTTTGAAAATCCTCTATCTGAGGCATGGCTTGTTTTTGTTCACAGTCAGGCCTCTCCATTCCACGAAGCAGTGCAAAAAATAGAGGGACATACGGTCACTGTGTTTGAAGTCATTGACAGCATCAACAGGTTGAAAATTATTTTGAAGTCCATACTGGAAGACTGTTTCTTGCCATCAAGAGTTAAGCTAATCCTTGAAAAGCTGGAAATGGAAGGACTTCCAAAGGAGGATGTGAAAAAGTTTCATGCTAGCGTTTCTTCGTTCTATGAAACAGCTTTCAATTATTTGAATAAATGGGCTGCAAAAAATTTTCAAGACCTAGAATCCTACAGCTGGGTAACGCTGAACAGAATTCCAATTTGGGCAGATATTGAGATATCATAATCACTAGTGATTCAAACATTACCTTCAGCCCATTTTACAGAAACTGAAATTTATGACGAATATGTCTATATGAAGCAGTTTGTTACTTCTCAGAAAATTAGTGAATGGAGTGCCAAAAAAACATTGCCACCACAACGTTGGATTGAAATGGTTTCCCACTTCAAAAACAATAATGTGACATTTTCAAATATTTTGAAGTTGGCAGAGTTTTTTTTTTCTGTCTACCTGGAACAAATGCTGCCACAGAAAGAGTGTTTTCTTTGATGAACAGCTTATGGGCAAGTGATAAAACACAGCTAGATGTTGAAACTTTGAAAGCTATGTTGACAACCAAAGTGAACTATGAGGAAACATGTGTCGAGTTTTTTAAGATGCTGCTTGCAAAGAAGGACCTATTGATAAAAATCCACTCATCTGAAAAGTACAGTAACTCAGCTTCACGTTAAGTAAGGATTATTGATGTTTTTCTCTCTTAGTTTAAGTAGTTAAACTTATACAGTAAAATGTATGTTATTCAATGTTATTCAAATGTATATATAAAATGTATATTATTTTTAATTGATATCAACCTGATTATTCCGGGACATGTCCCGACTTTTGACCTTTTCTTTACCCTTTTGTCCCGATTTTTTGCATTGAAATAGGTCAAATCTACTATTTTGTCCCGGATTAGGGTTTTGAAAATATGGTCACCTTACTCATCCCTCGAAGATGACAATGTAGTTCACACAGAGATGAAGTTTAGGAAAACCCATATCTGGACCTTTGAGTGTGAAAAGGTGCTGGATTTCAACAAATAATTAGGTGGTCCTTCAGATTTGGACAGTACAGGTTGGTTAACAAACTTTAAATCCGGGTTGTAGAGTCGGCCAACAAATTGTTCCGACTTCTACTCCTATTTCTAAAATTGTAGAATCTCCGACTCCGGTTAGAGTTTTTAACTTGTCATTTTGCATAAAATTCGGAGTCGTAGTCCGGACATTTTTAACTTGTCATATTGCATAAAATTCGGCGTCGTAGTCCGGACATTTTTAACTTGTCATATTGCATAAACGTAAAATTCGGAGTCGTAGTCCGGACATTTTTTACCGACTGCAACTCCTACTCCACTACAAAAAAGGCCGACTCCACAGCCCTGCTTTAAATGACGGCACTGCATTAAAGAACTTCACATTGAAGGGAAAGTCTTATTTGGTGATTTACTACAGTGGAATCGTTTAAAACAAAAGTTGACCACTTTTATGGAAAGTAAAGGATATTCCAAAGAAGTATCCAAAGTTGACGAGGCCGAAAGTACAACATCGCATTTGTATTTATTTATTTTATATTTTAGTCTCCAGAACAATATAATGATGTTCTAAATTCCGAACAAATCCGATATCCGAACTACCCCAGGTCCCAATTAGTTCGGTTTATTAAGGTTCTAACTTACGTCCATGACCTTCGTCTTTACAAATATAGTCCAGTTAACACACAACGACGAGGGCAGTAATTGTTTGTTTGTTGTTTAACTATTGCTGCTGAGCCTCTCGTTCTTTTGCAAGCAATGTCAAGTTGAAAAATCCATGGCATTATCTACATTGTAGATCTAGGCTCTTCTGTGACTCTGAAACTTGTTCAGTAGGTGTCATGAGCTGCAGTCTCGTTTCCGGGCACTCTTTCCCGGCCTGGCATGCATGTTAAAGGATCGTCACAACTAGTTTCATGCCAGAAGGGTGGATAGAGCGGCAAAATGGGCATTCACCGCCATCTATGGGGGCTCTCTAAATAATAAGAAAAGGCAAAGGTAGTTCCATAGCATATACTGCCGTAGTGGAGTGAAGAGTTAGAGATTTCACTATCGTAAGGTGGAGTGACCAGTTCCCTTCCTCGCTGCCTGTCCCTCACGAGCAGAGTCAGGTACCCATTTACAGCTAGGTAGACTGGAACGTGACGCTAATCTGTACCGAACCCGGAACCTTTACCTCGAGAGGCCAACGTTCTGTACTTTGGTTCTGGGCGCTTGCAAGGAATCGTCCCGTCCTGCACAGAGCCACCTTCCAGCCCCTCTCGCCTGTTACAAATTCATTGTTAGATCTTCCAGCACGCAGCCATTAAAGTACAATCCACATTTTTCGTTTTTTTTTAAATTAAATTTTGCCTCCTTGTGGCGAGGCGCGCTTCGTCCAACCTAGACACTAGGTCCGTAGGTTATAATAGGGCACATGATCAAATATTACTGATCTTGCAGTCAGGAAAAAAAAGAGAGAGCCGGAGAGCGCCAAGGCTTTATAGCTCTATCTTTTCCTACATCTCTCGTATTTTATTTTCTCCCACATTTGTGCTCTTTCATCCTACATTTGCTATCCCACATTTGCTATTTCATCGTTGTGATTACTCGCGACCGGTATCTAGAGAACCGCATTTGTTCTTTCATCGGTGGTAAAATAAAGTCTTTTGATTGAGTCACCATACCTGACATCATCGTTTGAAGCCCACATTGCATCGTGATAAATCTGGTGAAAACACATCTGGTCATCCCAATCAGACATCTGGGCATTATACAATTTCTGGGGACTGTTGTTATCTTTGTTGCTCGGCCTAGTCACCACATTGGACGCCCAGCTTGGCCAGGTGAAAACGTCTCATGCTGTTTAAAGCAACCGGCATGTAATACAATAGGCGGCGCCACAAAGAGGACATGTTAGCATGCTGGCGACAATGGGCGGAGGTAACAAAGAGTGCCGCCAACACACGGAACGAAAAACAACCAGAGAATAATGTGTCAGCACTTTTGCATTGGCCAGCCAATTATCTCACTAATTGTTTGTCAAACAAGCCATGCAACGAAAGTTGGTCGCGAATTACCACACCCACGATTGGACTGACAGGGGACAAGAGTGATCCTGTGAATGAGTGACCAGAGAGGCTCTCATGGATTGGTTGTATGGGCGGAGCTGTACGGCGTTGGTCCAAGAAACCCACATTGGACTTCCAGAAATATAATCTACCGCGTAGCTTGCTAGAGAGAGGAGTCCAGGTTTTACATTGTGAGGTAGAGATAAAAAATCCCTATAACGCCTAGCCTAAATACACGTGTTTATTCAGAGTGGATAATAATTCATTTCTGTGGTGAATTGTGTTCGTTGTGATGGA
>JAMPIV010010171.1:237500-243058 GCA_024509875.1 Oreohelix idahoensis
AGAAAATTAATTGCCGAGATATAGTGTTCACAGTGTACAGCAGCTTGCGAAATAACGATAGTTAAAGAGAATGTTAGGTGAGTAAATCTTTCTGGATAAATCCTCGCCACAACACAGTGGTATATAAGTTTATAAACTAATAAAACGGTATTGAATCAGTTTTACAAATAACAGTTCACATGAGACAAGGGACGTTTCGGGTTTTACCCTTCGTCAGCCACAAACAGGCGAATAAGTTTATAAACTAATAAAACGGTATTGAATCAGTTTTACAAATAACAGTTCACATGAGACAAGGGACGTTTCGGGTTTTACCCTTCGTCAGCCACAAACAGGCGAATAAGTTTATAAACTAATAAAACGGTATTGAATCAGTTTTACAAATAACAGTTCACATGAGACAAGGGACGTTTCGGGTTTTACCCTTCGTCAGCCACAAACAGGTGAATAAGTTTATAAACTAATAAAACGGTATTGAATAAGTTTTACAAATAACAGTTCACATGAGACAAGGGACGTTTTGGGTTTTACCCTTCGTCAGCCACAAACAGGTGAATAAGTTTATAAACTAATAAAACGGTATTGAATCAGTTTTACAAATAACAGTTCACATGAGACAAGGGACGTTTCGGGTTTTACCCTTCGTCAGCCACAAACAGGTGAATAAGTTTATAAACTAATAAAACGGTATTGAATCAGTTTTACAAATAACAGTTCACATGAGACAAGGGACCTTTCGGGTTTTATATTTTTGCCCCAGCGGGGTGAATGTAGATGGAAATAAAAAGAAATCTGGGTATCTATATGTCCAGTTATCGTTATTCTTATTTGGCAAACTGTTCTCTCCCTCTCTCTCTCTGGGTAAAACTAGAGGGCCGAACAGGTCAACCTCCAAGACCCGATATACATAAGAGTGCTTTTGGTACTATTTGACTAAGACCCCTTTTTTTCTCAGATTAAAGCCGCTGGTAGGTTTGGTTTGTGATCCGTACTAGATTTAGGAAGAAAATACAAACTTTAAACCTCAATATCAGTATTCATTCCTAACCCGCGTAATGTATGATTTCTTATTCACAAGGTTATTAAATTAGATTTGAAATCACAAATGTCTAGCTTATCTTATCATTTTTAACACGTGAAATAAGCGCTAGTCATTTACCAAAATTACACTTAATGAATTAGAAATAAATATATATATATTCCGTCAGTAGTCAATTGCCTAATGCATTCACTAGTCAATTAAAACATCTCTTACTGGGTAATAACGAGTAATTAAATTTACGTTACAGCTGGAAAAATTAGCTATATGTTATTTATAATAATAGCCCCTTCAGTCATAACTGACTATGGGAATGCGCTCCTGAGGTGGCAGCCCTCGGCTGCTTATTTTCCTGGTGCTACTTTCGACGTTTTCTCCTTTTCTCTGCTTGTTGTATGAGACTCTCTTCACTCAATCTGAGGTAGCGCCGTAAATAGCATCGCCACTTATTGCGATCGGCAGCTTCATCCTCCCATGTTGTAGCGAAGTCTGCGATGTCTAAGCAGTGTATACATACTTTAAAGGCCAGCACGTGACAACACCTCGACATTTGTCACTTTATCTTTCCACGAGATGCCGAGGATGTGGCGTAGACATCGTAAATGGGAGGTATTGAGCCTTCTTTCTTGCTTAGCATTGGTCGTCCAGGTCTCACTTCCATATAGGAGTGTGCTGATGACGCAGGCGTTATATACCGCAGCTTTGGTCTTCGTTGTGAGTTTGGAGTTTCCCCAAACACGCGATGTGAGGCGGGCAAAGGTAGCTGCAGCTTTCCCAATGCGGCTGTCGATTTCTGTATCCAGTGAGAGTTTGTCATTGATGGTAGACCCTAGGTATGTGAAGTGGTGCACCACTGCCAATTCATAGTTATCGATAGTGATAACTGGTGCAGCACCCACATCCTGACTCAGCACATTCGTTTTCTTTAGACTTATTGTGAGGCCAAAGTCCTTGCATGCTTTAGTGAAGCGATTCATCAAGCTCTGAAGCTCCTGTTGGCTTTGTGTGACGACTGTAGCATCATCAGCGAACAACAAGTCTCTTATAGTGACACTTCTGAATTTTGTTTTTGCCTTCAGTCTTGAAAGATTAAACAGACGTCCATCTGACCTAGTGTGAAGGCATATTCCTTCAGTTGCATCTCTGAATGCGTGTTTCAAGAGTAAGGCAAAGAAGATCCCGAAGAGGGTCGGAGCCAGAACACAGCCTTGTTTAACACCACTTCGTATGTCAAAGGGCTGTGACGTGCTTCCAGCATATTGGACTGTTCCCTTAATGTCGTTATGGAATGACTTTATCATTTCCAGCATTTTAGAACGGCAGCCTATTTTCAGGAGGATTTTGAAGAGTCCATCCCTACTAACCAGGTCAAATGCTTTTGTGAGGTCTATAAAGGCGATATATAAAGGCCTTTTCTGCTCTCTTGATTTTTCCTGAAGCTGGTGGAGAGAGAAGATCATGTCTGTTGTTGATCTGCCAGCTCGAAATCTACATTGTGACTTTGGACATATGCGCTCAGATAACTTGTGTAGTCGCATTAAGAGGACTTTGGCAAAAACCTTACCAACAATACTAAGAAGAGAGATTCCTCTGTAGTTATTGCAATCTCTTCTGTCTCCTTTATTTTTATACAGTGTTACAATCTTAGCATCTCGCATGTCTTGGGGAATAGTTGTCTCTTCCCAGCACTGGCGCAGCATCCTATGCAGGGGATGTAATAGCGTGCTCTTACAGAATTTGATTAAATCAGGAGGAATCCCATTACTGCCTGGTGCTTTGCCAGAGGCCAAGCTATCAATGGCCTTGCTGAGTTCCTCTAATGTTGGTTCGGCATCCAGCTCCTCCATAGTTGGCAGACATTTGACAGCATCAAGGGCTGCAGGAGTAACGGTATTTTCTCTAGCGTAAAGCTCAGAGTAGTGCTCGACCCACCTCTCCATCTGCTTACCCTTATCGGTTAGCTTCTCTCCGCTGATGGTTTTTAGCGGTGCCGTCTTACTTTTGTGGGGGCCAAGTGCTTTCTTTAAACCGTCATACATTTGTCTAATGTTGCCTGTTTGCGCTGCGATCTGGATGCTCTCACTGAGCTGGAGCCAGTAGTCATTTGTACAGCGTCGAGCAGTTTGTTGAACTTTGCTTCTCGTAGCCTGCAGGATCTGTAGGGTTCTGGCACTCGGTGAACGTTTGTATTCATTCATAGCACTGCGCTTAGCTTCAATGACAGGTGCCATCACATCTGATGAAGCATCAAACCAGTCATTTGACTTTGCTGTTTTCTTCAAAAGGTGGCAAGTGCAGTACTTTGAATGGTGTTCCGTAGATGCTCCCAGTTCTCTGTAATAGTTATCACCGTGCTGAGGGCTACTGAGCACTTTCTTGAAAGTCGCAGTAAATTGAGCGATCATGACAGGGTCTGACATCTTGCTGGTATCAATGCGTGGTTTCCCTTCATGTCTGACACGATAGAGTTTTCTTGGTTGTGCTCTAATTTTGCAGCAAACCAAGGAGTGATCTGTATCACAGTCTGCACTATGGTACGAGCGCGTTAAGATCACAGACCTGGGAAGTGGCCTTCTGATGAGAATCAGGTCCAGTTGGTGGCAGTGCTTGGATCGTGGGTGTCTCCATGACACCTTATGCTGGGGTTTTGTCTGAAAGTAGGTGTTGGTCACGCAGAGGTCATGGTGGACAGACAACTCTAAGAGCCGTTGTCCATTTTCATTCATCTTGCCAATACCAAACCTGAACAGACATGAAGGCCATGCAACATTATCGGCACCCACTCTAGCGTTAAAGTCTCCAAGAAGAACAAGCTGTTCTTGCCTATGTATGCTTTTGATGACTGCTGCTAGATTCTCGTAAAACTCATTTTTAGCTTCTGGGGCAGAGTACAGAGTAGGAGCATACACACTGACAAGGGTGATGGGACCTGTGCTAGTTTGCAGGTGGAGCGTTAACGGGCGTTCTGATCTATTCTCTCCTGGTTCAACCATTTTAGTTAGCGATTTTTTGACTGCAAAACCTACTCCGTGTTCTCTAGTTTTATTAAGATCTTTCCCGTGCCAATAAAATGTGTAGTCCTTCTCGCTCACCGTTATAGAGCCCGCCAGGCGCGTTTCCTGAAGTACAGCTATATCCACCTGAAGTAGTTTAAGCTCATCATTAATTATGGCTGTCTTCCTTACATCGTTTATGTCCTGTAGATTTTCGGATAGTCCAGTCAACATAGTCCGGACGTTCCAGCATCCCAATCTGAGAGTTTGCTTATTTCTATTATTACGATAATTGGTTGGTGCAAAATTTTCTGTCAACCGTTCGGGTTTGACGCTAATCCCCATGCACCCAATGGGGAAACCAGACAGTGGCGGGACAACACCTTATTGACTGGGGGCTGCCCAGCTTGAAGCGGGCGGTAGCTGTCCAGTGAGATCCTAGAACCTCTCCCACGGTTGGAAGTAGCCCCAGGGAGCCGCGGTAGCATACTGCTACTTCCCGTGTTTTGCCGACACCTATAGTGTGAAGCTGGAGTGTCCTCTCCAGGGAGTGAGCTTGGGCACAGTTATATGGAGATCAAGCTGTTGCCCGTGTAGCATGTTCCCCCTCTCCACGCAGCTGGTAGATCCAAAGGAACGGCAGTAGCTGATACAGTTTGGTACCAGCCACGTCGCAGGAGTTGCCAGAATAATGTCGAATCAATATTAGACTGTCTTAGGGACTCCGACTCCGGATTTATCCTCAGGGTTTACTCCCGAAGCCAATTCCATAAATGGATATTCCCGCAAGGCAGCGGTGGTTTGAATTCAGAGTTCCTTATCTTAGATAAGCTACCAACCAAGGATCACGAGCCCTATCTGCCCGAAGCTGCTGGTTTTAAGGCGCCAGTCGCTCGCCTTTGCCCCTTCTCCCGTCAGTAGAAACAGTTCCGCCGAGCTCAAATTCAGCCACACGTGAAGGCCGGGAGCTAGACATGATTGTCAGAGGCTGCTTGAGGCGCGTGCCATAGAAGTATTTTATCTGCAGTGAGAGCTTATCCTCACTACAACTCCCGGCTGTAACAACCTTTAGAACCAAATTATTATTATAATTATTTAATACGCTAGGCAATTAACACAGAAAATCCTTATGAAATATAATGACGAACTTTATCAATTAAATCACTCAAAATGCTAGTATATTCGTATATTTACCGCAACACAGAAAAAGAAATTATCTCCACGAAATACTAAGTAATTCCACTTGTACAATGGGTCTAGGATTCGCGCTAGATATTCCGAAAATTCTGAGGCTATTAGATAAATTGATTTTAAAGGATGGGGTATATTTATGAAATTGGTATAAATTCGCTAGCGAGTGCGAGATATCGCGCCTTAGCCCGTATTTGGGATAATCTGCGGCTCATTCCTGAATGAAAGCTTTATTTCACGCCTATGCCGACAACATAGACGTTGCCAACGAGGCAAGCCCGTCGGATGTGGTCGGTTTGTAACAAATATTAACACATACCAGGGGTAAAAAAAAT
>JAMPIV010010172.1:0-67466 GCA_024509875.1 Oreohelix idahoensis
CGTCACCTCTTTTCAAAGTCAAAAAATAAAATACGAAAAATCTATTGACAGGAAAGCATGGAAACAATACGACAGAAAAAACCCAGAAGAAAAAGTAACCATAAAATAGATATGTCTATAAATAAGCATACAATTCAGGAAATTACAATTTCCAAAAAAAAAAAAGGATTTTAAGAAATATATTTTTTTTAAAAAAATTTATGGATGACAGACTGTGACTGAGGGGCAACAGGCGGTTATGTATATTACAGGGGTGTATTTTTTTATTGCCCGACAACTGTGGTGAAGAAGTATTATATAATTTAATTTAGCTCCGACAAGCCTCCATTGAATTAACAGTAAAATTTTTATTTGGTTCTATAGGTGGTAAATATAGTTATATTAAAAGATGCTGATTCTTTAAACATAATGTAGAAAGAATAGAAAGCAAAAATAAACTTTAAAAAATAAAAACAATAAATAAAGAAATACTTTACAATGTGTGAACGAGGATAAGAGTATACATGCAAGGAAATAGACAACATGGATGCTTAAGACCCACGTCAAGGATTATGTACGAGTAATGTGAGAAAAACTAGGAATATCAAGGGGAGTATGTATTAAAACTAAGATTGGTACTATTTTATTTGATGAGAAAGACATTTTAAAAGATGTGGCGAATATGTAAAAAAGGCACTTTTGGGACAAAGAGGCAATACCACCAGATTCTAATGAAGGCCAAAACATTCTCAATTAGAATGTGATAAAACAATTATATATGTACAAAAGGAAATCAGTAAGCATGGGCAACATAAAAAAGAAAAATTACAGATGCCCTGGAGAGCTTTGGTATAACTACAATAGGGCCTATTCATGATATATACATGGCAATACAGGGAAAATACACTGGACCTGAAGACATCAGTCTATTAACATCTCCCAAAAACCGAATACAACAGAATGTTCAGATTCAGAACAATCAGTCTGATAGTACACATCATTAAAATATTACTTAAGATTCATACACGGATAGAATAAAAAATAATGTCCGGGAAGATCAGTTTCCAAAGGAACCGCGGAATAAAAGAAGCAATATTTTTTTTATAAGAATTATTAGAATAAAAATATATAGTAGTCAAAAAAGAATGTTACATGGTCCGTTATTGATTATAAAAAGGCTTTTGCAAAGTCCATCATGTGGAAAATAATTGATGCCACAAAGACATTGATGGAAAAAGTATTAATGGAAAAGACCATAAGAATACTCCTGTAAACCTTTATTGGGAATAAACTATGTCAGTAAGTTCTGACAAGAAATTACTCTCCATATAAAGACATATTTACAACCTATTTTACATAATGTCAACAAAATGTCTTCACATTGTAAGAAGCATGGTAAAACTCGAGTCAAGGCATCTTCAATCATAGTTATTAGTTAATGAATGTCACGTGATGTCTGTAGTGATGCGTCAAACAATGGCCAAAACCTAGAGTAGTCTAATGTGGGTCTTCAAAGGTATCTACTTTCGAACAGATTTCTCTGGCAGTGATCCAGATAGATAGATGATGATGCTTCTACCTCGAGGTAGTCTTCACAAGATATTTCAGAAGTCAAAAACAATGCTGAATGTGTCTTAGCAATGTTAACTTTTTTATCTGCCCGACAACTTTGGTGAAGAAGTATTATATAATTTAATTTAGCTCCGACAAGCCTCCCATTGAATTAACAGTAAAATTATTATTTGGTTCTATAGGTGTACATATAGATATATTAAAGATGCTGATTCATGCGTGTCCATGTCTCTCTGTAATAACTAAATCAACTATGAATTTGTAAAATACAACATATAACAAATTTTATGATCAATTATTTTGGAACAAATGTATAACTATGAACTGGTGATTACTATAAAATAGGTTTCGTCATTGAAACTGATATCGACTTTGGGAAGCTTAGTAGTGGAATATAGATCAATAACGTCTGTTGTGTTGGCCTGCTAAAAATGCCACTTAGCTTCCAAACTGCTGCAGTGTTGATGCTGCTCTTTCCGTCAATTCATCTCTGTGACGAGGGCACTTCTTCTGTTCAAGGCCGGTATCTTCACAACCCGTTGAATGTAGGTTTCAAGTGTCAATCTCAAGTTTTGAACCACAGAACAGCAGTACAGCTAGTATCGTATATTCATACCTCACATGGTCTCGTAAAATCGTACAACAAACTTTAGAGGGAATAAAAGAACCAATTCCGCTCATAAGTCTTTGTTTTCCTGATATTAATCTGGCTCCTTTCCGCGGTCGTCAACCGAAATGTTTTTCAGAATTTTACTTTCCCTAGCGTATATCATTTAACTCAGGGGATTCTGATGAAAATAACATTCTTTTAGTTAATTTATCGGGAACATTTGACCGGACAGCGGCAAGTGGACAAGTTTAAATTTACATAACACTTATTAAAACATGATAGTATATATATATATATATATATATATAGATATTTATATATATACATATATGTATATATATATATGATGATAGGGTGGGCGAGATGATTGATGATGATTATTTTGGGATGTGTGATTCACTCTCTCTTGCTTCAAACACTCGCACCGACCCGAACAACTAATAAAAACTCTTGTTTCTAGAGGCAGGGGATTATATTCTATTTACCCTTTATAAGCCCATTCAGTGAAAAAGCTAAACTTTTTTTTTTTTAAACCCCAAAATTAAAACTTAGCGAACTTTTCTCCTACCAAACTAAACAAAACAAAAAACACCTAACAGTGCCCGATGCTAATCTGAAGAATGCAAACCAAAGAACAGAATAGTTTATAATTCATTAATTATAATACTGAATGAGAAAAACACCATCGTCTTCTCAACTGTCAAACTGTCCTACGCGCCTGACACACTCAACTATCACACACACACATCATGTGTGTCGTCAATGCGACTAGTTTTGGTTTGTTGTGCATGAGGCTGGCAACTCCACCCCATGTAACACAGGTTGCTACGGAAACCACTACTGCAAGAGCACACACTCAGCTATCACACACACACACACACTCATGCATGTCGTCCAATGAGACTAGTAAGGTGTGTGCGTGGGGCTGGCACTCTCCTCCATGGTTAAACAGAGTGCTACCGAAACACTACTGCCCTAGCATATGATTACTTAATTGTGGAGGCAAACCACACTGTTGGCCCCATGCTCCCTCAGGAGCGGAGTAAGAGATATATATACTTGAAGTGAGCCACGTGTGGTGCGCCTGGCAACAAGCGTGTCGTATATGACCACTGGTGCGACTGGGAATCTCATCACATGAAACACATCGTTACCGAAACAACCACTGCGATAGCATAAAAATGCTTCTTGTCGGCTTGTGATAGACACCAGCCACATTGGTGTTTCCATGCTCCGCCGGGAGCAACCAGAGAAACACATGTCTCAACAAAGGAGTGGCCTCGCGCTCTCCAGAAATCTAAATACATATTCTCACCTCACAGTAACCCATTAAATATATACAGTAGAATTATGATAAGTAGGCTATCGTGAAATACACTCAATTACTTTTACATTAAAGAAATAAAATAATTACTCTTGACTTTAACAAAACTGGCATTAACACGAAAACTATCTCTTTCTTTCCTTTACTGGGGAAAATTATCTTAATCTGCTTCCCACCCACGTGTCAATTCACGCGATCTAAAACTGCGTAACATTAAGTGATAACTAAGAGTGTTACCGCAGACCCCTCGCGCCGCTTTTATACAATCACCACGTGGCTCTCCCTGTTGCCATCTTCCCAACTAGTTAATATTATCTAAATTGCAGTTTCTGATAACATTTCTGTCCAGTTTCATGTCTAAAACACTCTCCTACTAAATTTGCCCGGTCTGATGGATGAAATACTTGATACTAAATTCTCACATCTGGATTTAGGCTTTGCGTGCCTAATAAAACCTATCAAACATTATTTTCACTCATCTATCATTTCAAGATTAAATTATAATGTCCTAAAAAGACATTTCCTTTGGAAACACATCTATCTATATCACTCAACATTAAAATAGCCACATCGATATTATTTCCGAATTATATAAAACTAATTCTAATTTAAATTAACTCACGTGTCATGTCTTTGTGTTCTTCTGTGTGGGTACACAGCGCGCCTCGTTTCATCCTCTCTTGTCTGGACTGATACTTTAAGAAGGGCCGCTGGTAGTTCGCTATCTCTTTTTATAGGCACTAGGCTAATCACTCAACTACTGCGCGCTGGGCGTATTAATCTTGGCTACTTAAATATCACACGCGATTATCGCTTTAGGAATAGCGAAAACACAAATAAAACCTACAGCTATTTAATATAACACACGAGTATCAAATATGATTCACAACTATACACCACAATTAATTTCTCAGGCTTTATTATGGCCTAATTACATATCTTCACTTCAGAATTTTCACAACCCAGAATGCTTCGCGCACATCGAAAATAATCTGCCTAGAAACAGGTAGGGGGCGGGCGTCTCCTTTTCGGCCCCATCATATATATATATATATATATATATATATATATATATATATATATATATATATATATATATATATATATATATATATATATATATATATATATATATATATATATATATATATATATATATATATATATATATATATATATATATATATATATGAGATGATAGGAAACTCTTTACAGAGCGATACAACAGGAAGCAATCTGATCATCAGAAGCGGTCCCCCCGTCCGACAAGTGTTTCGGCCCGATATACTCCTTTACACTCTAAGGGGGGCGGGCCCATTTGGGTCATGACTCCCAAGCGTCTCAGCTTCCTGTTGTCTTGTATCGAAAATGAACCCATTTCACTTATGGTAGCAACTTTAATCCGCCAGCCGTGGAGGCAATTGTGAAAGTAACAAAGAGAAGACAAATTATTCCGTTCGTTCCGTCGCACACACTGAGACACCATCGCGAAGCCGACGAGTCTAGCCACTGCGCTTTCGCCATTGAAATTCAGACCTACACCCTTATAATATACACCGCCTGTTGCCTCTCAGTCACAGCCCGTTCACTAGTACACCAAAAAACTCAGCGTATTGTAGACTTAAAAAAATTCCTGGTGTTTTCTGTACCGCAGCGTTTATTGTCACGATTTCCATTGCCCATTGCGGTTGTTCCACAGCCAGCCTGATGCCTTTTCGGCAGTTTCACTAAGCCTCTTCAGTGCCCTTGTTCTCGACTGTCCCCTCAGCCCCAACAGTTTCAATAGATCATACACTGATGCAGCCACAAGCCCTCTTGCGCCCACTTCAACAGCCATGACCCTTGCAGTGAACCCATCGTGTCTCAGATCCGCGGCCAGATCACTATACTTGGCCGCTTTGAACGAATGTTGCTGGTCTAATCTGGATTCAAATGGCACGGTCAGTTCAATCAGTATGACCTGAAGCGTTGCTGAAGAATGAAGCACTATATCCGGCCGTCTCCGCGATTTTCTGATACTCTCTGGATATGCCCCTCATCCAGGTAGGTCTACCGCCATCTCCCAGTCGTTTGCACAGTCAAGAAGAGATGGTAAACTGCTACCAGGATTACTCGGTTTGGGGTGTGCTGACTTTCCTGCCCTCAGAAAGTATGTATTTGCGTTGCTCGGCCTGGGTTTGCTATTCGCCTTCATCCTTGTCAGATCTATTGTCGCAGCAAGCTCATTTAGCACTTTGTTATGACGCCAAGTGTATTGCCCTTGCCCTTATGACACCTTACACGCTGAGAGCGCTTAAAACATTATCACATGGGGGTCGGAGTGGTTAAGATGTTGCCGTCCGCCTCGAGTTTTAGAGGTACCGAGTTCGATTCCCAGTTGAGGGAATATAATTTATGGAATTTTTTTTCAGAACCAGTGGTACTAATGATGTCATACTCTCCCTTGGTCTACTGGGTAGTGAGATTGGATGCCTAGCTTTCTCGGATAAGGGAGAAAAAATAGGAAGTCCCGTGTGCAAGTTGTGCATGTTAAAAATCTCACGGCAGTTGGAAATCGTAAAGAGTAGGCCATAGTGCCGCTGCCCTGGCAAAATTTGAAAATTTAGAAACCTACCCACAAAATATATTTATAGAATGTATGATTCCTATATACACACACTAGGATTCTCGCCGGTGCTACGGAGTTCGTGCACTGTGCTGAGGCCCACCTTGTGTGATCTAAGGGAGGAGATCGGAGCACTGATGGAGTTGTCATTGTGAAATGAAGATGGTCCTTAAAAACCAAACCAATCATTTTTACATGGTGAAGTTGCCAGCTTTGTAAGGACCTGTATAATCGTCAGCAAGTTCAAAAATGACAAATTCAAAGTATGAAATATATGTTACAACTTACCCCAAACTTGTTGGGAACATTAGACGTCTTGCTCAGCAGAATAGCCTTGGCAACTTGATAAAGATGCCTCGAACACACGTCTGGGGTATTACTTCTATTATAGAATCCCTCTGTGACTTTGTGAGTAGGTCCTGTAGGAGTCTGGTTTCCGTATTAAAAGGTGGCGTTTCCTTATTGTATTTTTCAAAAGGTGCTCCAATACTTGTTTTCCATTCCTATAAGTTCAGAATCTTAACTTCTACTATTTCCCGGCTTCAGTTCGAGCTGTCTGCTTTGACGATTCTGGAATGCAGTGTTGTGTGTCTAAAATGTTCTACGTTATATTGCAGTTTTCCTGTCCACGCTCTCACCTGGCGTTTCCGACAAAACTTCAAATCAACGTGAATGTATATTAGCTTTTAAACTGCTAAGCCAATAGCATTTGAAAGTGCATGTTATATTAACTTTCCTCGTGGACTTTACTGCATGACTTATGCGTTTGTAAAATTCAAACGGTCGCTCTGTTATATATAATTGTTATTTCCGTCACTTCTCGGTAATGATTACCACTATAGTTTCTTACATTTATATTGCTCATACTAAGCTTGTACGGAAGTTTATTAAGGTGTGTCTGTAATATGCCACCAGATCGATAATTGACCGGCACTCCCTATGCAAACAACCACTGGGCATCATTACTCGAAAATGCCTTGTCGCCAATCTGGGTTTACCTGTAACGAATCTCCGCGAGGATAGGCAGGCACCATAACATTTATGAATGGAAGAGGTGTAAATATTGACACGAAAATACCAAATACTGTCGAGGTCGGAAAATAGAACGTGCCAACAATTGAATGGCGCACTTAATTATTACGCACAATAAAGCTAGATCAATACTGCCGAAGAGGAAAAGAGAGCAAACAAAATTATGTGACAATGACCCCAAGTCTAAGGTAATCCAATGTGCCGAGAGGCTGGATGGCTACTGGGAAATTAGTCTTGAACACCGGCTGTCTAGGTGCGAGCGGGGGGAACCAGGCAGATAAACTTCCTGTTGAACATCCCTTGCCTCTTCATGGCATTGTGGCTCTACCAGGATGACCGGATATTTCCACCATATCTTGCAAATATAATATGGATTATGAAACCAACCAGAAGCATCGCAGTAGCTACGAAGATCGTGCTTTGTCGCCGATGCCTTCGGCAAATGTAACGAGGATACGTGGATGAATAAGGAGAGGTAGGGGTAGAAAAGGAGAGAGAAAAATAAGAGCTAGTAAGAGAAATACAAGAAAGAAAGCGAACTCTTTGAAATACATACGTATAGGGTACTGGAACTGTCGAAAAACCCTGCCAACAAGCAACCATTATTCAAACTATCATCTATGATTTTGATATACTAATGATCCAGGAGACCAATTTAAAAGTGAATACTGTTGTCAATTGCCCAGGTTACAGATGTTACACAAATCCGTGTGGGCCTGGCAGACCAGGGCTAGCGATGTATGTGAAAAATAACCTTCCTCTTGCATGGGTAGATACAAGTTTCCATTCTAATGAGGATGCAGAATTGCAGGGGATTGCACTGTATATAAGTGGTTGAGAATGGCAAGTCTTCAGTTTATATGCTCATGTGGATCGCCTACCTGACGAGGGTGGCTGGGAGTTCCTGAAAAAATTGGCCGAAGAACCTAACAAAAAATATTCAATTGCCGGTGATTTTAATGCGAAATCTAAGGAGTTGGGGAAGTTCCCTGAAAATAAGATGTTGCCATGAGCCAGGGTTTACTCAACACAAACCTATCCATTTTAAATCATGGACGCCCAACAAGACTGGAAACTATACCAGAGGATACTGATGGTGTCATAGATCTAGCTTTTATTTCTAGTGCTGCCAATACCTTTGTACTTTGCAATATATTGCAAGCTCAAGAAATCCATCATTTACCCTGTGTGGTACTCATTGCAAAGGGAAAGACAACCAGACAAATAAAACCGAAACCGAATTTCCAGTATCACACAGGCACACATGACAGTAGTAGCCCTGTGCATATATTGCGTCAAACTGCGGAACAAACGACAGCTCGAACTCCTTTTACACAACCACCCTGATGGAATGTGATAGTGGGGAAAGCATGCCTTTGAAAAGAGCGACAAAGTCATGGCGGAAAGCATGAAAGAGGAGAACAATAAGTGACGAAGAGGTGGACGATTTTAAGAGGAAAAGGGCTTGGCTTGATAAGCCAAGGATAGTGTGGGAGGCCTTGGTAACACAAGTGGGCAATGACAAACAAAAACACTACAGAAATTCTGGTCCTTACATCGCAGAATGAGTAGGAAAAGTACAAGCCAACCAATTCCTTATATTCTCATCTGGACAGGAGTAAGCCTGAAGACCGATGCCGAAAACGGGAAATACATTACTCCAGCGATATATTTCTCAGACAGATAAAGGTGGCTGCCCGCCAAAAAAGTAAAGACCATATCCTGGGAAGCGACAGAAGAGGCGACATATCTTTTGACCGCATATTCGAAGACGACCTTGTGTGCACTTTAAAAACCAGTGGAAACACTGACCCGGGTCCTGATTGTGTACAGTATCATCACATAAAACAGCCGTTGACACGGGCATTAAGAATGTTGTGATTTCACGGCCAGAAGACTGAATGCAGAGGTGCAGGAAGACTGGCTACATAGTTACCTACGGCCACTTTCTGAACCTGGTAAAGACCCCACACTTCTCAGCAGCTATAGAATTATCACAATGCAGAATGTCTAAGGTAAACTACTAGAAAAGATATAGCACGGAAAATAATGAATCCCCTCGAAAATGAAAGATCCTATCTGATACTCTCCGAAGCTATAGGCCCATGAAAGTAACATGGGGTAACGCTGTAACTTTTGCTTCTGATGTGTACGAGGGGCTCCAGGGTAAACGAGAAACGGTTCCTGTAGCAATTGATCTAGAGGATGTGAACAGTGTGAACTTTGAAACATTAATGAATTGTGTAATGACTTGCGGGGCTACCCTTGGCTAACAAGATGGATAATAGCTGCCTTAACTGAGAGGTCAGTTGCAATTCGCTGGAAACATGGACATCAGATCCAATGCGCATTTACCCTCCATTACCCCAGGGTTCTCCACTATCACCGGTGCTGTTTAATATCTATACAGTAAAAGTAGCCACCATTCAGCCAACTGAGTTGGGACAAAACTGACTTTAATTGCCGATGACATACTTATTCACAGAACTGGCTATGATCGACAGGAAATGGTTAATAGCATACATGGGACATTACAGGAGGTGTTTAAATGGTGCAAGGAAACTGGCTCCAAAGTCAATCCCAACAAGGCCTGCATGATGTGGTGCTCCTTAAATAACTCCATGGTGAAAACAGACCTTCAAGATATTACTCTCAATTGACAGAACATTGAAAGGCAAGAAAAGCTGAAATACATTGGAGCTACATTCGATCGCTGGCTATCGTATAAATACCATGTTGAGCACATCATACAGAAATGTAGGAAAGGACTCGCAGCCACTGAAAATAATGGCCGTAAAGCATCTGATTACTATTTCTTCTTTATCATCAGCTAGTAATATCGGTCACTGAGTATGAGCTGGGAATACTCACACTGTTAGTAACACAATGTGAACATCTAGATTACATTCAAAATATAATTTTCACCATATCTTGCCTCTGGAGAGGCTGTACACGAGATACTCCCATTGTGAGGTACATGCTTGTCGATTAGATCCAGATATGCGAGTAACCACAGACAAATGGCATCCCCTGCATAGAAATATAGCTGAAATTAAGGGAGTAAGAATAAAGAGAGAGATGTGATGGATGGCATAGACAGAGACAACAATCAAGCATTGACCACAGTTGAAAATTTATTCGAAGAGGAAGAGTGGAGTAAGTCAGATGAGAACTGGATTAACTACCAGCAAATCAACATCAGGCTTGTCAGAGAAAGTAGAACTTGGGGCAATGGGAAAGCAGAAGTGGAAATTAATCAACTGATACATGATCATGCAGGGGATAAAGATGTCATTGTGTATACACATGGGTTTGTGATCTGTGATGAGAAATCAGATTGGGGCTTCTCTGCAGGGTAAAGGGCAGAATCGTCGCCGAACATAGCAGGGCTTACGAGATAACAATTTCCAGCATGTGAATTGAGGTAGAGGCAGTTATTGCAGCCTTAATGTGGCTCACTGAAACTTCATTAACAAAGGCAGTCATTGTGTCAGACTCTCAATCCATGCTTCGAAAGGTTCAAAATGGTTGGCTTCGGCAAGAATGGAAAACATTCATAAAAGCTTCGAATTATCAGGAGCTGGTGTGGATCTGCTGCGGTAATGAGAACTGACAGACTAGCCTCAAGAGCACTCACAGTAGGGGCACTGGATATGGATAAGGGAGAGATACTGAGATTATATAATGATCGCATATTAGAGATTGACACTGCAATAGATGAATCATCAAGTTTAAGACTGTTGGAATTTGACATCAAATGTAAGGCAAGCAGAGATAGAAATATATGAGAGGATGTATCCGCCGTATATACAACCAGCGAGCTACAGGAACAGTTAGCATTCACACTCTTCGACATATACTGAGAAAGACTGGACACCTATGGGTTTGGATTTATTACACATAAGGGAGGGAAACCCAGATACTTATGGATATAAGTGGAAGGCAAAGGTTATATCTTACCCATGTATCATAACATGTGATTTATTCATGTATTTTGTTATCTTCTGCACAGTAGACACTATCGTATTTTGCTATCTCTGTAACATACTACCATGAATCATTCATTTATATACAAACACTGAAGACATGGTCGCCTCATGAACATCAGTAGTGGGTGAGCTTGTTGGAACACCATAGCCACCTATTACCTTTTGTTCCAGGTTTTATGATCGTTCCTGATCGAGCTCATGATCGAGTGTCTGATCGAGTTCGTGATCAAGTATCAACTAAAGACTTGAGGACCTTTGATCCTACTAACTGAATCCTAGTGGTCAAACAATCTTCAACACCTTAGTCCCCCGTAGTTATAGGGCGGGCTGAAGGAAAGTCTTCTTGATTACCAGTGTGTCTCAGAAACCTCGAACAGACGTGACGTAATGCAAGTTGAGTTTACATGTATCCAATCCTACAAACACTGTGAGCGTTCAATAGCGATAGTCAATGATGAGAAATGCTAGAGACTAAATAGCAAGAGATACCAAAATTACTGTGACAGACTTTATAATTTCATTGGAAGATACCTCCAAGACTTTTTACTATTATTTTTTTTTACTTTGTAAATATAAATAATCATACATTTTACCATCTTCCAACACCCATTTGTCATTACAAGGCTAGATATATGTACATAATAAATTATGAAATTGTACTCATTTGACTCGTTAAATTTTTAGCTGTTAAATTTTGAGTTACTTTTTCTAATTTAATTATGTTAATTATAGGGTTACTATAGCGAAAGTAGCAACTTATACTTCTGAAGCCTAAATCTATTGTTCAGCTCAGAGTATTTACAGCCGTAACTCAATTGTGATACCAGTGTACTTCTCTGGCACTGGGACTTGATACTTTCTAGAGAGAAATTCTACTTCTTCTCTATCACCATCATCACACTAGAAAAACCTTTCGCTACACCAGGGAAATTCTCTGCCTTTTATTTTTGCCGTCCTCGTCTTTTCTCACGAACGAAAGTCGCTCGTAGAACGAGAAAGCGGGGCTAATGTTACGTGGATCTCCACGGCTCTCGAGTCGGCCGAAGACTCTCTCTCGTAGAGCTTATGTCTGTTCTGTTTCATCTCGAGTGGGAGGAGAATCGCTTGTCGAACACCTGCAGGCTCATTTTTACTATTTAAGCCAGGCGTCTCTTCCTCTCTTCACCATTTGTCTCTAGAGGAATCTTTGCTGCCTAGCAAAAGTGTTATTAGTTGACAGCTATAACAGTTGTGGTGCGGAAATTCATTCCTTGCTTAGTAAGCACACAATATTTACTTAGTTAATTTCTTGGGGTCTTTCTTTTTAGCTTAATTATATAGAGTCGAGACCGTGGGTTACTTTAATTTTATCTTTTATATATATGTATGTATGTATGTGTGTGTGTATATATATATATATATATATATATATTTTTTTTTTTTTTTCTTCTGAAAGTAAAATAATTTTTGTGTAACCGAGAGTTCTGATTTTTATTAAGCCGTTACCAATTAAACTCCGCTAAGAATAACGCCAAGAGGAGATTTTCCATGAGACAGAAGTGTGAGCTAATGTATATTTTATTTGACGTTGTTTTTCCCTTTGAATATGTATGTTTAATTCTGTAATGGATTTTTGGTACATGATGCATAGTGGGTTTTAGTGCACCGCTATTTTTGTAATTCCACCCAGTGGTAATTCTAATGTTGGGCAAATATCAATTGGGCACTCGCTCAATTCCCATTCAGTATTATTCCTAGTTTATATATAGCTTGCTGAATGCTTAATTTTTGGGTTTCGCCTGCTATCTCAATGAGTAGGCGGACAAGTGGGGGTGAATAATTAGCCTTTGACGCCGCGGGGAAAGATTCTTCGCGCGGCTGGCACAGTGTTAATGCATGGCTGAGTTTACCTGCGTGTCCCATTAGGTAGCAAGAGCGGAGGGGAAAATATGGTGGTGTGTTTTGATTCTGCGTCGAGCGAAAGAAGGGGTATAGGATGATCTAGTGGAAGGATGAGGGGGGATTTGTTTGTAAACATTAGAAATGGATGTACATTGATAAAAATATTATTTTGACATGTTTAAAGTTTTCAGAGAGTGGTCACAAAACTGTAATTGGTGCTCTCTGTCTCTCTCAGATTTTGGAGCACCTTACATTGCCATGTGCCCACCTGCCATTTTCTGGATATTTGTCATTAATATATCTACTGCTTATAGATAGCCCAGTGCCTACGGCCTGTTGCCGTCACTATCCAGTCTTTGGGCAATATAGTCAGACCCACTGACGCCCGGTCATTGTGGAGTACTTTCCACAGCCGTTAGCAGGATATTTATCATCAGCCAGACGGGCTGCAACCTTTGCCATTGAGTCGTGTCGGCTACACTGTCAGACCCATTGACAGCCAGCAACCCGGATTAGATTGGGGATAATTTCACTAGTGCTGTCTCTTTCACCCGCGCCCTGGAAAGTGGGTGTGCGCTTGGATTAAATTAACAGCTGTTCCTTGGGGAGCTTATCTGCACAGCATTTGAATACAAAAATTCAGAGGAACTGTGTTAGGTTTTTCCTAGTTACGGATTACTTACTAACCAGGAATATTTTGCTCAAGACTGGAGAGGCCGTTTTCATCACTGAAGACTGGGGGCCCCCTGTTAGCTATATACGCCGAGTAGTGAGAAAGTATCTGGGTGTTGGTGTTGGTGTGAGAAGGAAGCATTTGCAAGTGTGGTTGAGCGAAGTGGTGCGTTAGTTGATTTATTTTTCTGTGATTGTGAATTTCAAGCCTTCAGAGTTAATGAAGACCTTACTTATTTTCTTAATGTTGTGGTTTTTTTCATTTAATAAACATATATTTATTTGATCTGAGGTCAGAATCTCTTCTCTTCTAACTGTCACTTGATGTTGTGCTGTGTGTCCTTACTGCAGTAGATTATTCTAGTTAGCATTGGAGGACGGGTGAGAGATTTACCTTTAAAAACACAGTCGCCGTATGGTGGAAAAGTAGCCATTTAGGGATCGGTACATATCTCATTACTTTCCAGCAGTCATATATCTACTCATAATTTCATTTGTGACTCTATTTTCTCAATTTCACATTACTCATTCATACTCTGTCTACACTCAGACATTCTCTATTTATCCATACTCGCGACACAACCTCAGCTATGTGGATGACACAGTTTTGTTAGCTGAAAGTTAACAAGAGTTGCAAGAGTGCGTGAAGCAAGTAAACAGAATAAGTCATGAATATGAATTAGACATCAACATTAAAGATAAGAATAAATGGGAAAATCCAAGTCAAGATTTTTTCATATCTAGGTCATATAGATATGATCGTATAGAAGATGTCAGATGCAAAACAGAAACCAAGAAGAGAATAGGAATGGCCAAAGCTACATTCAACAACATGAGACAAATACTGGCTTCTATATAATTAGCCCACAAATTATAACTAAGAATCATCAAGTGTTACACATATTCTTCATTGCTGTATGGTGTACAGACATGGACAATGAACAAACAACTGGGAGAAAAAAATTGAGGCTCCCGAGATGTGGATATATAGAAGAATGGGGCACGTTTCATGGAAAGAAAAGAACACAAATAAAGAGGTCCTAAAAAAATTGGAATGAAAAGAGTATTAATGAAGGAGGTGAAACATTTATGACAGCTAAAATATTTTGGCCGTATAAAATAATATAACACATTACTGAAGATCATAATAGAAGGCAAAGATGAAGGCAAGCGTGCAAGAGTGAGACAGCGCTATAGGTTGGAAGATAACATCAAGAGATGGACAGGAAAGAGTCTATCAGAGCGCACCATCAAGACAAGAGACAGGAAAGAGTCTTTCAGAGCGCACCATCAAGACAAGAGACAGGAAAGAGTCTATCAGAGCGCACCATCAAGACAAGAGACAGGAAAGAGTCGAGTCTATCAGAGCGCACCATCAAGACAAGAGACAGGAAAGAGCCTATCAGAGCGCACCATCAAGACAAGAGACAGAAGACGCTGGAGATCCACTGCAGCCAACCTTCGATGTCAAGGTGGCACCTGATGATGATGACATATAAGCATACATAACAAATTGGCATGGACTGTCGCTGTGGACTCCTCAAAGAAAAACGACCTCCGTATAGTTCCATATTATTGATCTTGCATGACCATTTTTATCTGCTGAAACATCAAGTTTTGAAAGCATATAACTTATGGTTGTCGTTTCTTCCATGTTTCAGAGCAATACAATAGGTCTGTCTTGACATCCGAGTTGAAGGTTCTTGTTTGTCAGGATCTGATTTCTTGTCATGTATTTATTTTTCCCAGTGCAATGAAAGCTGCTCTTGCCTTTTGAATTCTTATTTTGATAGTAATGTATATTCCTCTAAATTTGTCTACATTGTCGCCTAGATATAATTTCTCGTTTGACTAATGTAATTTACCTTTGCAAAACTGACATTCATATCCGTTTTAAGTAACACATTTGGTATACGACTGGCACATCCAACTCCAAATCCATAAAAAAAATTTTTTTAACATTTGATATATACAGAATACATTAAAGAAGACATATCGTGAGAGAGAGAAAAGGAGAGAGGGAGAGAGAAAGAGCGAGAGAAAGAGAGAGAGATCGAGAGAGAGAGAAACCAACCTGTAGAGTTTTATGTCTTGCTGAGCGGCATTCTCGAAATCGCGGTCATCCCCTGCCTCACTGGCCATGGCAATAGGTCCATCGCTGCCAAGAGCCTTGAAGAAAGCAGAATCTGTTTCCCATCTCTCCTCTGTTTGTGATATTAAGTTCGATTTTGCCCGTCAAAACTCATGGTAGAAGCATTACGCAATGTAGTGTAAATACATGGCACGAGTGATAACTTCCGTACACTGACACATTTATTGTGAAGTTTATAAAAATTCAAATGTTTTACATCGAATCATTCCACGAGTCAAAGGAACACATGTTTTGGCAGGACAGACAGACATACATACAGACAGACAGACAGAACAAACGAACGAACAAACTTTATTTTCGAAGGGTTAAGAATTGGGCGCGCAGGCCCGTCTAACATTCTGCCCTTCCACTCTCATTTATCTTGAATATTATATCCTTTCATTCCCACATGTTACTTAAAGCATTAATATGAAGGCATGCAACATTACAAAGGTAATATAACAGCGTGCGTTTACAGTATGCAGTCATAATCAAAATTAAGAATTGTTAATTAAACAAATATTATACAAAAAATTAAATTAAATTAAATTTAAAAAAAATAAAAATACAGTAAATTATGATTTCAAGCACAATCAGATTAGGTGGCATGGTATCAGAACTCATGAAGTATTTGACAGTCTGCCATTGAAGGAGGTGAGACTTGGTGTTATTTCTTTGCCCTCCTTAACCCAAGAGCAGAATCAGTAAGAGAGATAGATGGACATAACTTTATTTAAAAGGGTAAAGAATTGGGGACCCAGGTCTGTCCGACCATCCAGCCCTTTATCTTTCATTCTGTATCCCGACACTCACTCATGTGTTCATCAACAATTAATCTGCATTTTTGAATGTGTCATTAAACATCAATACACAAATTACATAAACATATTCTCGCTTATATCTGTACATTCTTGAGGGAAAATGAAATAATAATAATAATAATTTATTACGCACTTCTGTAGCAGGACACATCTTCGAGCTGTAAAAATGTACATCTGCTCATTCTCATACACATCATCACGTTTAAGCAAACAAAATACAATTACATATTTCAAAAGTACAGAGCTATGCAGGTACATTCTCACATAAAAATTTGTTTTATATCCACGTAGTATTGCTAAAGAATGTAAAGACATTATATAGCAATACTACGTGGATATAAAACACATTTTTCACATAGACAATAACGAGCGGAAGATGAAAAGAAAGGTTGACATATAGATAAGGTGTGGACTGACAATGGCTGCTTCTATGGGGGTAGATAATCGGTGTTGATCAAGTGTTTGAAAAAAGGGCTTTGTTGAATGAGTATTGGTATGTAGGTTTTTTATGTGGTGTGGAAGGCTGTTCCACAAGTAGGTTCCAGAGTAAGCTAGACTCTTTTTGAACAGGTCGATCCTAGGTTTGGGCAGACGTAACTGATGTAATTGTAGTCCCTCTCTTCTACTGGTTTGAAACAATGATCGTAGTTACGGCGGGACATTGTTTGATAGAAATGCGTGAGTCAGCTTGGCTTTGTTGTAGATGAGACTTTTTTTAGGGACAGTATTTTGGGTTCTTTTCGTGTCTTTGCGTGTAGTATCGTGCGATTATCGGTAATCAGACGTACTGCTCTCTTATGCAGGGAGTGCAGTCTCTTTGAGGTGGAAGCAGGGCAACCATCCCATAGTGTAAAGCAGTAATCTAGATGTGTCTGTATATGTGAGGTGTAGAACAGTAGTCTAGTGTCTGCGTCTAAGAAGTGTTTTATTTTGGCCAGCTGGTATGTCTTTTGAGCTAAGTGTTTCGTTAAATTCCGTACGTGGGAGGTCCTCGTCAAGTGCTGGTCAATCGTCAAGCCTAGAACTTTGTGTTCTGTTACATGATCAATGCGTATTGACTCCGCATGTAGCTGTAGCGATCTTTTGGTGAAGCTTAGAAGTTTCTGTCTGGTGCTAATCAACATAGATTTTGTTTTTCCTGTGTTTACTGGCATACTGTAGTAAAGTGAATCCGTATGACAACACGCTCAAATTCCCCGCTTAAAACGTACTAGCTATCGTAATTTTAAATCTATAAATAACAACAGTATTTGAAATTTGTCTGAGGGTCCAGTCAAATTTACCGCCAACATTTAACTAGAGTATTTGAATTTTTCTAAGAAAACAAGTTAAAAGTTACCCCCCCCCCCCCCCCCCCCACACACCCATCCCAATATTTATCGAAGGCCGTAGTAAAATTTAACAACCAATCAAATCGTTACCTCTTTTTTTGTAAGGACAAGAAAATTGTGGTTGAAGTGGAAATAATGCCTATTTTGGGTTTTCTACCGAACTTAGAGAATTTATTTCTTGATAACTAAAGATACTAAAATGCAAGGGATATCTCAAATTATAGCGCTGATATTGCTTAACATATACACATAGAGATTCCCTCATAGAAAAATTATCTTAACTTAGAAAATTTAATTTAGTAATATTTTCACATCAGGTTAAGATCAAATTTAATTATAAAAACATTAACCCCATTTGAATGCAAAGGAATAACTAAAGGAAAGCTATATAGAACGATAGAGAATATTGGTCCATTTAATTATCACTTTTGATAATTAAAATCGGTTCACAAATAGCTATGATATAAAATAAACAAATTCGTTCAGATTAGACAAACACGCTTAAAACTGCTCAAATTCTATAGCCTAGGAAATAGTTAACTTTTTTTGACTCGTCATCTGATTCGTTGGGTGTAGTGTGATAAAAATTAACAACTTCTTGTAAAGTCCGCCATTGACGACAAAGCTTCCACACCAAGCTGACATTATTGAAAGAGACAGAGGGACAAGCCTTTGCCGTCTGCACTGCAAGCTTAGTGCTATAGCCCTTTACTGTCGGGTCGCTTGTGTGTGTGAATATTCTTTACTTGAGGGTAAGACAGATAATTTTGTTTGCATAATTTATTAGTCCTGTAAGTAACAGGCTATCTGTGTGCCATACTAGTTTTCGATACTGCCGCTGGGAAATGTGATGTCACGACGACCTAAGTAGGAATGTGCCTAGAGCAGGCTTATTCGGAGTGATATTGTGTAAAATGTTTGCCAATTGGCCTTACAAATTTGCGACTGTAAGTGCAGTATTAATGAATTGATATTGTCTTTTGGAATGAAACACTGTTCAAATAACATGTGAAAACATATAGAGAATGTTCGAATGAAGTAATCAACAGGTCACAAGTTATATTGTACCTCACCATGACTATTGTATGGAAGACAAACAGGAAGGAGGGGCATTAACGTAGAATCAATACAGAAGAAGACTGATTACACCAAGCTGAGTGTAGACAACATAATTTAAGGTCTGGTGCGACTTGTTAGCACAAGTGGCTGACCTAGGTACGTATTAATACAGTTTAGAGGTGAAATTGATAGAGGCAGATGTTACATAGAAGGGATTGTCCTTCTTATTTCAGGTTGTATTACAAAGTACCTCGTTGCTGCAGTAGCCTGAAAGGAAGAACATGTTGGAGTGAGTGCTCATGCTACAATTTGAAGCTAGCTCCTTTTCTTCAGTCAGGAGTCACAACGTTGGTGTACAGGCCTAAGATCAACAAAACAGCTGCAATAACCCTTTCACAGATAAGTCCTTTATACAGGCACTGATACCTCATCCTAAAACATAATTTCACCAATAAAAGTATACCACCTGGGAGTGATGAAAATAACAGCCCTTGCAGTATAGAATTAGTGATAATATCAAGAACTGTGGGGTTGCCGTCATTTTGGAAGGAGAAATAAAACGCCAACCTAATGTATGTTTGGTTTAATGTGGTCAAAGAGAGATAAATGTTTATTATCTTTCGGTGACAGGTTTGACTGGTGATTATCTTCTCCTGTCTTATGTTGTCCTGTCTCATGCAGTGTCTTATAGTTGACATGTCTTAAATCTATTTATAGGATCATATACGGAGTATCTTTATCACCCGTTTGGTCGGAAACGCCTGGTCTGGGTTTGCCTCGATCTGGTCCATGCTCTTTGGGCATGCGCTGGTCTTGGCGGCAAAAGCCGGGAGACTGATTGAGAGAGAGTGTACCTGAGGCTTAGAACGGATGTACCGATCCGTAGATTCCTCTCTGCCAAGTTTTCGATAGGGATTGGAAATTCTGGGATTGGCAGTCTTGTCATTCTTCCATCCCTGAGTGTTTCTTTATGCCAGTAATGGCTGTGTTGTGTTACCTTAGTGTGTAAGGATTCTTTGAGAAGGTAACTGAAACATTATTCGATCTTTTCGTCTCGTTTAGATCTTACAGGTACATTTATCGCTGATGGCGACATAGTGAGCGAAGCTCACAAGGAGTTATTATACTGTACTCCAGTATTGCTTCATATTTGAAGGACTAGGTCCAAGTTGACTCGTTACATACATAAGCCTAGGAATCATCTTTATGGATCCGCAATGCAGGCGGAATATGGTTTGGCAGAAAATATATTTATCTCAGAAGCTTGTATAAACGGAGAGTGACCTGATTATCGAGGCCCGCGACTTGCGGCCTGATTTCGTTGTCATCATATTGGTCCGTGTTTACGGCCAATCCCCTTCACCAGAATTAAGTATCTGGCATGTGAGGCCAGTCTGAAGTCTTTTGCTAATTGTAGGACAATGGCATTGACTTTGTTTAAATAACTGATATCGCCCGTACTAAGCAATATATTTGCTAGGGCTTACCTGACGGGGCTCAGTCAGGGATTAGAGCTATTGCATAAACAGTGAACATTGTTACAAGACGTTGTTACATGTCTAGGATCAGTGATGTCTGAAGCTGACCTTTGTAACTACACATATTATGTACACGAATCTTATACTATTGACTGTTCTGTCCATCATCATCGTATTATCGTACGTCATGAATAAAGATTGTAAAAGTCAGCAGCATTCCCTACTTCACTGACTTCTACTTGTGGTTGTGTGAGTTTATGTAAAGACATCCAAGAGCCTATACGGCTTCGTGTTATCAGCACTGTTATTTACTCACCTACACGATCAACCACATTGTAATACAAGTACTACATGTCTGAACCTACATGAATACTGACATGATGTATGTGTCTACTGCACCTTGGCGGCACCTCACGCTAGTGACCTAGATTCTCGCTACAACTGGGTACTGGCCAGGACAACACGACACGCTCAACGTATTAACATTCATAACACATCAAAACAGAACGTTACATCTGGGCATTTACACTGAACAACCATTTACATCCCCCTTACAAACCAACTTTTACATCTGGTGGACCAGATTCGTGGGTTTTTTGTCAACGACACGGATTTTCCTGCCCACATCTGGATGTTTGCATCCGGAAGACAAGATTGACGTTTAGTTGTCAGTTACACAGTACGAAATAGGTCAACGTCTGCTGATCGACGTATACAATCATGGATGATACAGAATCGCTACATGGACCACAGCTGCTGCAGAATTGCTACATGAACCACAGCTGCTACAATAGTGCCACATAGACCACAGTTGCTAATGAAGTTATTTAACACTGTGACAATCGTCGAAGGACATATGTGTCAAAGTTCACGTCACAAGATTACGTGCAAGCTCGGATTGTGAACATAGAACAGTTCAACCTGTTGTTTACTGCGACAGCCTACAAACATTCTCAACTGAAGTCGAGTTTGGTTTGATAGCTTCTCTTTGGAGACTACTACACCCGTTGTCAAGTTACGGTGACCTTCAACGGTGGAACGTCTACTAGTGTTTACAAATGTACTGCAATGAACTGCATCTTTGCGGTTGTAGAGGAAAACGCTTAAAGATAAGTGGCCTGGTTTTACGTGTTTAACTTAGCCTTTATTTTGTGTGCAAATAAGCCTTCCTCGTTACATTCATTATATGCATTCTATTATTTACTTGTTCTTTGTTTACTTGTTGAGTTAGTGTGTACTTTTTTTTCTGCGGGTTCAGGTTGGAGGGTCTTACAGTAAATATCCCACTCAACCGAGGGTTACTGTAAGCGTTCTGTAGGGATTGTGCATATTTCTTACAGTGGAAATTGCATGCGACTTTTCTTGCTATTTATTTTTTTTTTCTTAGCTGTGACGAGATGTGTTAGTGTTGTTTTCGTTATTTTTTTCTCCGTACTTTAGTTTTGATTCCTTTTGGTTTGTATTTGTCTGCCTTCTCTTGTCTATTGTTAATTTCTTTACACCCTTTTGTTTATACACTGTGTTGTTAGTGTAATTTTCAGATTTTTCGCAGTTATCATTGTGATTTTTCACAACATTTGATTTAGTTAAGCTGTATTTTCTTTTGACCTCTGCGAATGTTTTCGTTTGTTTAGATGCTTGTCTTTGTTTAGTTATCGTGATAATGTTGATATATACAGTCTTCATGTATACTTGATCATGTACTATTATTTATATGATGCAAATGATATACTGAGCTGATTACTGGTGACTTAATAAATAAGATAATTGTACTTAGTCTTTATAAAAGACTCATCTCCCACTGAGATTGGGATAACTGGTGTTGCTATTTCAGATATATTGACAGCACATTTGTAGACGGGATGTCTACATTAGATTTCTTCATCCAGCAAGGGTTGGCCCTTGGCAAGACTGATGAGAAATTGGAGGAGTTTGCGCTTGCTCAATATGCCAAAGCACAAAAGGCTGAAGAGAAAAGGATTCAAGCGCAGCTAGACAGAGAATTTGAAGAGAAAAAGTATCAAAGAGAAGCTGAAGAAAGGAAGATTCAGCAAGACAGAGAATTTGAAAGAGAAAGCATCAAAGAGAACTTGAAGAGAAAATACTGCAAGCTGAAGAAAGGAAGATTCAGCAAGGAAGAGAACTTGAAGAGAAAAAACTGCAAGTTGAAGAAAGGAAGATTCAGCAAGAAAGAGAACTTGAAGAGAAAAAGCATCAAAGAGAACATGAAGAAAAACTCTTGGCTTTGGAGACAGAGAAATTAAAAGTGACGAATGTGGGTAGTTCTCAGGCGACTTCTTCGAGCACAAAAGGTCATGATTATAAATTCAAACTTCCTCATTTTAATCCTACAAAAGATGACATTCCGTTCTATCTAGAAAGACTAGAACTTAATTGTGTAACATATAATGTAGATAAGGCACAATATGTGAGACAACTGTTGAATTCACTTACAGGTGAACCATTAAATATTATAATGGCAATAGAAGAACATGATAGGACTAACTATGAAGTTGTCAGAGCAGCCTTATTGAAAAGATATCAGCTTAAAGAAGATGATTACCGTCTTCGTTTTAAGACTATGTTACCAGAATATGGTGTACAGTTCTCAGACTTTATAGGAAATATACGCCTTACTTTCACTAGATGGATAGAGTTGTCTAAGACTGAACATACTTATGAAGCACTTATAGACTTGTTACTTAGAGACAAAGCAATGTCATCTGTTAATGAGTCTTTTCTTGCCTTTATACACGAACGTTAACCTAAGGACATAAAAGAAATGGAACAATATTGTTGCCAATATGTCACTGCTCATCCACAACAAACAATGAGCAACAGTAAGATTAAAGAAGGTTTACCCGTGGCTTCTGCGACTGCATACAATTCTAATTTCGGAGGTAAAGTTAAAGGTACTCAGCGCAACTTCGATAAGAAAAGTAAGCGTAACTTTGGACAGGATCAAGGTGATTTATGCCAAAGAGGCTCGTCTTCTAGGAATTGGAGGCAATCTGATAGCCCTCATAATTATGGTTCCAACAAATTTGGTAACTTTAAAAGGGGTAGCCACAATAAAAACTATCCTTGCCATAATTCTTTAGGAAGACAGCAGTATCAGTCTGATAGATATTTTCATCAAGGGGTAAATCACAATCACAATTGTGAAAACTGCGGTTCAAACCAAAATAATAATAGCAATAGGGGTAATTACCATAATTCCAAAGGAAATAGTAATCGAGGTAGATGGCAACATAATAATAACAGATCATGTCATCATACTAACTGTGCTGAACAAGAGTCACAAGGAGTTAGTAATGAACAAAACAATAGTAAACCTAGCGCTTGTGCTAGTTCTTGTTCTGCCTTTGATTTTGGGAGAGCATCCCAATGCCCTCAGTGCACCACTTTATTTGAACCTACTACTATATCCACCTTGAGTTGCGGTCATCCTCTGCCCGCTCTTCCTGCCTCAGCGGCTCATGACAGGAGAGGATCTCTTATTCTACAAAAAGGTCTAATGAATAATGATCCAGTCTCAGTCCTCTTTGATTCTGGATGTACCACTATTGGGGTTAGACAATCTCTGGTAGATCCTTCATGTGCCACTGGAAGAGTGATCAAATGTGTAACATTTGGTGGCACAGTGGAAAAATACTCTACCGCTATCATTCGTATAGTTATTCCCTTCTTTACGGGAGAGGTCCAAGCGTGTCTGCTTTCGAATCCTATTGCGGATCTTATCGTCGGGCGTATACACGGCATTAAAGAGTGTACCCCGCAGCAGATTATTGCTTGGGAGGAACATAACTTAGAAGCTGCTAATGCAGTTATCACGAGAGCTCAGGCTCAGAATATGCCACAGACTACATCGACCGAAGGTGTTGAGGTACGTGATCAAGATGATCATGATGTCATTTCACGGGACTCTTTTATCAAAAGTCAACAGGAAGACATTTCGTTAAAAAAAATTCTTCGTTCTGGCAAAAAGATGACCCAAATAAGAACACAGATCACAAATCTTGGATCACTATGAAGAATGGCGTACTAGTGCGTATGGTACAACACTCTGATATGTCTATACATTCACAAATTCTTGTTCCGAAAGACATGAGAGTTAGAATACTGCAACATTCTCACGACTCCCAATGCGCTGGTCATATGGGATTTTCACGTACGAAGTCGAGAGTTCTTGCGGCTTTCTTTTGGCCATTCGTCAACAGAGACATACGTCTTTATTGCCGCTCGTGTAGAGTTTGTCAAGAAGTAAAATCGAAAGGTCCTCGCCATGCAGCACCTATCCAGGCTGGGGACATTCCTATCCGTCCATTTCAGAAAATGGCGATAGATATCATTGGTCCTTACAAAATAAAATCAGCCAGAGGACATCAATTTATTCTTACATGTGTAGACATGTGTACTCGATGGCCAGAGGCCATACCTCTGAAGAGCATTTCGACTGCCGATACTGCAGACGCTCTTTTGCTGATATTTTCGCGGTTGGGATTCCCTAGGGAAATCTTGTCAGACCATGGCACCCAACTGATATCTGAGACAATGTCGCAAGTGATGTCTACTCTTAATATCAAGAGATCACTGAGTAGTATTTATCATCCTATGTCTAATGGACTAGTCGAACGTTTCAATAGGACTCTGAAAAATTTACTTGGGAAAATAACTGAGGATCATCCTCAGGATTGGGACAGAGTCTTACCCGCTGCTCTCTTTGCTTATAGAGAGGTTCCTAATGAACATACCGGGTTTTCTCCTTTCGAGCTCGTCTTTGGCGCGCGTCCGCGCGGCCCAATGTCCTTGCTTCACGATCTGATAGCTGCCGATGATATTAGTGATGACACACAATCTTCTTACGAGTATGTCTTTGCTCTCAGGCAGAAAATCATTGAAGCTTGCAAATTAGCAACTTCCGCATCTGAATTTGCTAAAGCAAAGGCAAGACAGTTTGCAAATAAAAATAGAAGCCTACGTCAACTTTGTCCGGGAGACAAAGCATTTGTATTACTTCCTTCCAGGGAAAATAGACTTCTTATTGGTTGGAAAGGTCCTTTTGAGAGTGTATCTAAAATTTCTGATGTCGACTATGTCGTCGATATTGACGGAAAGTATAAAACTTTTCACATAAATATGCTTACAGAATTTTATGAACGTCCAGAGTACTTACAACCTATCTTTCAAGCGACGGACGACGCTACGGTCGCTCGTGGCCATTACTCATCGCTGTCTGTCATACAGGATGAGGAATCTACTTTCTCTGATGTTAATCTGCCTCTTTCGATGATTCCACTTCATTCTACGGAATCATGGAAGGATGTTGCAATTTCACCTAATTTATCAACTAGGGAACAGTCACAAATATCTTCCATGTTACAAACATTTCAGGATGTTCTCACGGACATTCCTGGACACACTACAGTCATTGAACATGACATTGTATTGACTGACCATACTCCTATCAGGGTCAGACCTTATCCTATTCCTATCCACTTCCAAACTCAAGTCGAGAAAGAGTTGGATGAAATGATAAAGTTAGGAATAATTGAACCATCCAGTTCGGCATACTCGTCGTCTATGGTTATTGTCCGAAAGAAAGACAATAACATACGCATTTGCGTCGAATACCGTAAACTAAATCAAGTAACGAAGTTCGATGCAGAACCTATGCCTCTATTGGATGAGTTACTCACAAGACTTTCTAATTCTCGTTTCTTTACAAAGCTGGACTTGTCTAAAGGATACTGGCAAGTTCTTTTAACCGAACGAGCCAAATCTTTCACTGCTTTCTCTACACCTAGAGGTTTGTTCCAATGGAACTTTATGCCTTTTGGCCTTATGAATGCCCCAGCTACATTCGTACGCATGATGCGTCGAATACTGGCATATCGGTCTGATGTGATTGCATACTTAGACGATATCTGTCTTTTTAGCGATTCTTGGGAAGTTCACTATCTGGGATTAGATGAACTGTTGTCTACTCTACGTGAGTATAATTTGACAGCTAAACCCTCTAAAGGCTATGTGGGGTTTAGTGAGATTTCTTTTCTTGGTCATCGTGTTGGTCATGGTCTATTGAAGACAGAAGACCACAACACTTCTAAGATACTGAACATCACTATTCCTAAGACTAAAAAACTGATCCGTAGTCTCTTGGGCCTAATACAGTTCTACGGAAGATTCATTCAGAATCTTTCCTCTATTACGGCACCACTCTCAACCCTATTGAAGAAAGGGTCTCCTAATATGGCGCGTTGGTCCCAAGAATGCCAATCTTCATTGGATCAGATTAAGTCATTATTTTCGTCTCCTCCTATTTTAAGACTACCTACAGCCGATAAGACGTTTGTCCTTCGTAGTGACTCCTCATCAGTAGGGATCAGGGCGGCACTGATGCAAGAGTATTCTGAGACTCTGCATCCTGTAATGTATGTCTCGAGAAAACTGAATGCGGCAGAAAGGAATTATTCTGTTCTAGACCGAGAATTGCTAGCTATGGTCTGGGCAATTCTTAAACTCCAAAGATTCCTTCTCGGCGCGCATTTTATAGTAGAAAGTGACCAAAAAGCTCTCACAGCTATGCAGAGTAAGGATTTGAAAAGTTCGAGATCCACTCGATATGCTATTGCCCTTCAACCTTTTCATTTCACGGTACGAGCTATCCTTGGTTCGGATAATGTGATGGCAGACATATTGTCGCGATGCCCACATGAAGCTACTTAGCTCTTTTGTCTAGATCTACTGTTAAATACATAAAGTTATGATCTATTCTTACAATATCATGCTTCTATAACACTTGTTGTCACTTTGTTTAAACTCATGGTTTTGTATTGATTTCTTGCTTTCTCTGTTACCGTCCTCAGTAAAACAGAGGAAGGCTTTGTTTCATATGAAATAAAGGTCGAAAAAATTAATGCGGCCACATTTATAGTTTAGATACATATTAAGTGACTATGGTACATTATTACATTCTAAGAATTGTACTATTTGTATTGTTCTCAGCAAACCAGTGAGATATGTTGGAACGTTGTATTACTACGATGACTTCTTTAGACGTCCTGATGTCCCTTGAGGATTTTGCTTACAAGACATCGCCGGAATAGAGCATCGTCTTGTTCTTCTGACGTCATCAGATATTAGTTCTATACACATGTATAATCATATGTTTGTAAAAAAAAGAATTAGAAATGTTGTTAATGATTGACCATTCGAATTTATGGTTATATGCGCACTATACATCGTGAGATTTCGATGTTGGTGTGATTTCTTAAGGGAAATTGTCATTCACATTTATACACATTGATTTGAATTTTTGTTGTAACATTACCTGCACTTTTGAGTTGGTTGGAACACCTCCCCGGATATATTTACTTTGAGAAAATAGTTTCTCCTATCTAGTGAGATTTTTTCTTCTCACCAGACGCTCTACTGGGCGTCGATTGGATCTGACATTATGATGTTATATTTTTGGTGATCCTTTCATCGGCGCTTTACTCATGCGTTATGAGCTTAATGCACCTGGCTCATAGATGTATTTAAAAAAAATGTGCCATTTTTCCCCCCGGGAGGTGTGGTAATGTTGCCGTCATTTTAGACGGTGAAAAAAAACGCCAACCTAATGTATGTTTGGTTTAATATGGTCAAAGAGAGATAAATGTTTATTATCTTTCGGTGACAGGTTTGACTGGTGATTATCTTCTCCTGTCTTATGTTGTGCTGTCTCAGGCAATGTCTTATAGTTGACATGCCTTAAATCTATTTATAGGATCATATACGGAGTATCTTTATCACCCGTTTGGTCGGAAACGCCTGGTCTGGGTTTGCCTCGATCTGGTCCATGCTCTTTGGGCATGCGCGGGTCTTGGCGGCAAAAGCCGGGAGACTGATTCTGAGAGAGTGTACCTGAGGCTTAGAGGATTTCTCTCTGCCAAGTTTTCGATAGGGATTGGAAATTCTGGGAATGGCAGTCTTGTCATTTTCCCGTCCCTGAGTGTTTCTTTATGCCAGTATTGGCTGTGTTGTGTTACCTTGGTGTGTAAGGATTCTTTGAGAAGGTAACTGAAACATTATTCGATCATTTCGTCTCGTTTAGATCTTACAGGTACATTTATCGCTCCAGTATTGCTTCATATTTGAAGGACTAGGTCCAAGTTGACCCGTTACATACATAAGCCTAGGAATCATCTTTATGGATCCGCAATGCAGGCGGAATATGGTTTGGCAGAAAATATATTTATCTCAGAAGCCTGTATAAACTGAGAGTGACCTGATTATCGAGGCCCGCGACCTGCGGCCTGATTTCGTTGTCATCATATTGGTCCGTATTTACGGCCCATATGCTTCACCAGAATGAAGAATCTGGCATGTGAGGCCAGTCTGAAGTCTTTTTGCTAATTGTAGGACAATGGCATTGGCTTTGTTAAATAACTGATATCGCCCGTACTACGCAATATATTTGCTAGGGCTTACCTGACGGGGCTCAGTCAGGGATTCCAGTTATTGCATAAACAGTGAACATTGTTACAAGATTGTTACATGTCTAGGATCTGTGATGTCTGAGGCTGACCTTTGTAACTACACGTATTATGTACACGATCGTATACTATTGACTGTTCTGTCCATTATCATCGTATTATCGTACGTCATGAATAAATATTGTAAACGTCAGCAGCATTCCCTACTTCACTGACTTCTACTTGTGGTTGTGTGAGTTAATGTGAAGACGTCCAAGGGCCTATACGGCCTTCGTGTTATCAGCACTGTTTATTACTCACTTACACTATCAACCACATTGTAATACAAGTACTACATGTCTGAACCTACATGAATACTGACATGATGTATGTGTCTACTACACCTTGGCGGCACCTCAATGTAGTGACCTAGATTCTCGCTACAACTGGGTACTGGCCAGGACAAACACGATACGCTCAACGTACTAGCATTCATACACATCAAAACAGAACGTTACATCTGGGCATTTACACTGAACAACCATTTACATCCCCCCTAAAACCAACTTTTACATGTGGGTATATTCATTCCAGTGACTTTTTGTTGTACACAAATGGACAGAGGTTCCAAAAATATTTATTTTAGCATGTAAATAACCTTCTCTTGAGTTTGAAAATTCCTGTCCCAACAAGATTGAGGTACAGGAATATTAAATTATACATATATCTATTTTCAGACAGTCTTGCTTAATTCTATTAAAGTTAAAGTTATGTTTTGAAATTCTTAACTGTTATAATATATTACCCTAGACACTTTGCCAAATAACAACACACAGTTAACTTACTCTTGGTGAGATCTCAAGAGGTAGCAGATAGGGAGGGACCCAGAGAACTTCATCATCATCATTCCTTACTCTGGGAACTTACATAGCTGGACCTCACCTTGATTGTCTATACACCCTTTCTCTTTTCAGAGAAGGGGGTATTTCTTATAAGACCAGTCTCTTATCTGGCAATATCCTGGTATCCTCTGATACATCTAATTGTCCAGGATATCCTATAATTAATAACATCTAAACCTCTTATCACATAGTGGGGTCCTGTCCGGGATTATTTTTCCACCATACCCTGGGGCTTTTACTGTAGGGAATAATAGATAAATAAATATAAAATACAATTAAACATCTTGTGGTGAAATTGGATGAGCTGTCATTGCCTATAGTTAATTAAGTTAGTAATATTTGCTAATTTATGATATAAGTTGTTAATAATTTGTGTACAAGTGAGAGAATGGCAGACTTGGCCAAATTTAGATCTGCTACAGTGCAGACGGCAAAAGACCTTGGTATGAGTGGGGACACTCTGATTCAGTATGTTACTACTGAATGTGATAAATTTATAGATAGAGAAGATAGGAGGTTAGCTGAAGAGAAAAGATTACAACTAGAAGCAGATAAAGAAGAGAAAAGATTAAAATTAGAAGTAGATAAAGAAGTTAGGAAATTAGAGGCTGATATGGAGGCTGAGGTTAAAAGGTTACAGTTAGAGGGAAAAAGATTGCAGATGGAGGCTGAAAAGGAGGAAAAGAAATTGCAGAGAGAGGCAGAGGAAAAACGTTTGCAAAGAGAACATGAGTTGAGGCTGAAAGAAATAGAACTTCAAGGACATATTTTAGAAAATGGAAGCAGCCCAACTACCTCTGATACTAGGCCAGTCAGGGAGCCTCAAACTCAGCCATGAACTTTCATTTAGATCCTTTTGTAGAGAAAGACGATAATATCGAGTCCTATGTCAGTAGGTATGAAAGGCTAGCTAGTAATAATGGGTTAGAGAAAGAAAAATGGAGTTTAAAACTATCACAAGGGTTGAGGGGAACTTCCTATGAAGTTTTCTCTAAATTAAGCAGAGAAGATCAGGAAAACTATGACCTCCTAAAACAAGCATTGTTAGTCAGATATGAGAAGAATGCTGAATTTTATAGAAAGAAATTTAGAAATAGTAAGCTGCTGTCTGGAGAAACCTACCACCAGTTCTCTGCAAGACTAGAAACCTATTTGGAGAAATGGACTGCTCTGGGGAAAACCCAAGACTTAAAGGAAATGATTATGATGGAGCAGTTAAGAGAGTCCATGGCTCCAGACTTGAGAAAATTTCTCATGGAACAAGGTGCAGAGAGGCTGGGGGAGATTCTCAATGTTGCTGAGAGATATCAGGCAGCCCAGTCAGAAGTGGCTGGAGTTAAAAAGAAGCAAGCAGAGAGTAATAAAACCCCACAAAACCAGAATAAGTCTGATAATAGGGATCAACCCCATAGATTTAAACAAAGTTATGATAGGCCTAGATTTGATCCTAGAGACAGAAACCCTCAAGTAAATGAAAAGAAATCCTACAGACCAGAAGGAAAATGGTGTAAAATTTGCAAGTTAAATAATCATTACACAAAAGACTGTAGGAAGAAAAACCCTCCATATTTCGCTGCATGCCTTAAAACAGGAAACAAGGGAAAGAAGGAACTGTCTACAGGACAGCAAGAACCTCATCATCCCCCTGTATGTGAAGAAGTAGTATGTAATGGGGCCACTATCAAGTGCCTTTATGATACTGGATTGGATTTTGACTCAGTCGTGAGTTCTAACCTAGTGCACCCAGATCAATATACCACAGAAACAGTAGAGATACAAGGAGCAACTAAGGACGTAGCAACCATGACACTTCCCATTGCAAGAATAAATGTAAAAACTCGCTATGTGGAAGGAGTGATTAGAGCAGCAGTGATAAATGAACCAATCTACCCTCTGATATTGGGGTGTAGATATGTGTTTTTGGGAAGTCCCAAAAGACCAGTGATTATGGCAGCAGTACAGACCAGGTCACAGTCAAGGAAGGAGGAAGATAACCCAATAAATACTCATCCAGAAAAGATGAGGAAAGCACAGGCTGAGGATAAGTCATTAAAGCCGTGTTTCAGAAAACTACCAAAAAGCCATACCCCTCCAAACAAAGGAGAATTTTATATGAAGAATAAGTTAATGTATAGGAAGGCTGGAACAGGATCAAATGGTCATGGACAACTAGTTCTTCCATCTTCATATAGGGAAAAGGTGATGGAGTTAGGACATGCTATCCCCTTCAGTGGTCATATGGGGATTAGCGCCACAGGACAACGTATAGCTTGTCATTACTTCTGGCCAGAGATAACTGAAGATATAAAAAGATATGTCAAATCCTGCCCAGAATGTCAAAGGGTAGCTCCAAAACATTGGACTGCACCTACAACTCTTGGTGAAATGCCAATCATGGGAACCCCTTTTGAGAGAGTTGCAGTGGATATTGTTGGACCTCTCACACGAACCAAGAGGAGAAACAGTTATATTCTTACTCTGGTGGACACTTGTTCTATGTGGGGAGAGGCAGTAGCCATGTAATCAATCGACTCCAAACATGTGGCAGAGGCGTTACTTACAATATTCACAAGGTTAGGATTTCCCCACCAGATATTGACTGATAATGGATCACAGTTTAAGTGGAAACTAACTGAGGAAGTTTTCAGGATCTTTCAAGCCAGGCACTTTCACTGTAGTCCGTATCACGCCCAAGAGAGCGGGCAAGTCGAAAGGTTCAACGGGACACTTATTTCTATCCTGAGAAAGTTGGCACATGAAAAACCTGACACATGGGATCAATACTTACCCGCGGCCTTGTTTGCTTATCGGGAAGTCCCCTATAATTATACAGGAATGACACCGGCAACCCTGTTATTTGGCCGGCCCATTAAAGGTCCATTGGAAGCCTTATTGAGGACATGGACAGATGAGAAGGCAGAAGAGACAGTAACCTCATCATATCAGTATGTGAACGAGTTGACCACTCGGTTAAAAACTGGCTGGAAATTAGCAAATGATAATCTGAGAAAAGCCAGAAAGAAGCATGCTGAGTATTATAACAGGAAAGCGAAGGATAAGGAGCTTGCTGTAGGGGAGAAGGTGCTTCTTCTATTACCCGGCAGCAGCAACAAACTTCAGATAGGATGGCAAGGTCCATACACAGTTTTAGAAAAGGTATCTAGAACTAATTACAAGACAGACGAACAGGGAAAGGAAAAAGTCTATCATGTGAACCTTCTCAAGAAATATCATGATAGAAGAGTTTTGGAAGGTGCACATTTACTGACCTTGGCCATAGCCACTGAAATGAAAAATGAACCTCCCACCTCTTATGAATACCCCATAAAACCATGCGAAACTCCTGCACGGGTAAAAGTTAGCAATCATCTGACAAAAGGGCAGAGGGAGAAGATTTAGAAGGTTCTGGAGAATCATACAGACGTGTTAACGGACAAACCGGGGCACACTAACCTGTTGGAGTATGATATGAAATTACTAGACCCAACACCCATCTGTATGAGAGCCTATACTATACCATTCGCTAAAGAGCAAGCTTTAAAAGGAGAGATAGAATATTTATTACAAGAAGGAATCATTTCTCACAGAGAATCTCCTTATATCTCCAGTGTGGTATTGTTGAGAAAACCGTCTGGGGAACATAGGCTGTGCATAGATTACAAGAAACTGAATGCTGTCACAGAAAGTCAGGTGGATCCATTACCTGATACTAATCAACTGTTTGCCAGGTTGAATAAGGCGAAATATTTTTCCAAGGTAGATCTCAGTAAGGGATATTATCAGATTCCAGTGAAGCCTGAGATTCGACCTTATCTGGCCTTCAGCACCTCGGAAGGGCACTATGAGTTCAATATGTTGCCTTTTGGATTAAAGAATGCTCCGAGTGTGTTTTCTAGAATGATGAGAAAACTGTTGGATCGCCTGAAAAATCCATGTATTACCAATTTCATGGATGACATTCTCATTGCCACGGAAACGTTTGAGGAACATATAGACTCCCTAAATATGTTATTTGACAGACTCAGGGAGGCAAATCTGACTGCTAGACCCACCAAATTATGTATTGGCTGCAAGGAATTGGAGTTCCTGGAACACACTGTACATCAGGAGAGCATGACCCCTAATCCTAAGAACTTAGAAAAACTACAGAGAGCACCTAGACCACAAACTAAGAAGGATGTGAGATCCTTTGTCTCACTGTGTGGATTCTATCAAAAATATATCCAGAATTTTAACTATGTGTGTGCTCCTCTGACAGACCTAACTCGTAAAGGGAAGCCAGATAAAATAGAATGGTCGGCAGAATGTGAGGTGGCATATAATGAGCTGAAACAAAAACTCACCAGTAAGCCCATATTGAAACTACCTGATTTGAGTCAGGACTTTGTGGTGAGAACGGACGCTAGTAATGTAGGATTGGGAGCCACGTTGTTACAAAGGTCCTCATCACCAGAAGGAGAATTGAACCCCGTTGCTTATGCCAGCCGCAAATTGAACAGAGCGGAACAAAATTACTCAACTGTAGAAAAAGAATGTTTGGCCTTAGTTTGGGCATAAGGAAATTCCAGATCTATTTGTATGGTAGGCATTTCGTGGTCCAAAGCGATCATCAGCCCCTGGTTTTCCTTGCTCAGGCAAAGCATGGTAATGCACGATTGTTAAGGTGGTCTCTTCTCATACAACCTTACTCGTTTACCATTGAGTACATTCCTGGATCGCAGAACGTTGGGGCAGATTTCTTGAGTAGGCACCCACCTGCAGGAATCCAGGATCACACTAAGGCATAGGGAGTCAATTTGAACGTGATTGTATACAGATATGAAAGCTGCACTAGTGGTTCACGCTTTTCTAATGGGGGAGATATGTAGTAAAGTGAATCCGTATGACAACACGCTCAAATTCCCCGCTTAAAACGTACTAGCTATCGTAATTTTAAATCTATAAATAACTACAGTATTTGAAATTTGTCTGAGGGTCCAGTCAAATTTACCGCCAACATTTAACTAGAGTATTTGAATTTTTCTAAGAAAACAAGTTAAAAGTTACCACCTTTCTCACACACCCATCCCAATATTTATCGAAGGACGTAGTAAAATTTAACAACCAATCAAATCGTTACCTCTTTTTTGTAAGGACAAGAAAATTGTGGTTGAAGTGGAAATAATGCCTATTTTGGGTTTTTGACCGAACTTAGAGAATTTATTTCTTGATAACTAAAGATACTTAAAATGCAAGGGCTATCTCAAATTATAGCGCTGATATTGCTTAACATATACACATAGAGATTCCCTCATAGAAAAATTATCTTAACTTAGAAAATTTAATTTAGTAATATTTTCACATCAGGTTAAGATCAAATTTAATTACAAAAACTTTAACCCCATTTGAATGCAAAGGAATAACTAAAGGAAAGCTATATAGAACGATAGAGAATAATTGTCCGTTTAATTATCACTTTTCATAATTAATATCGGTTCAGAAATAACTATGATATAAAATAAAAAAATTTGGTCAGATTAGACAAACACGCTTAAAACTGCTCAAATTCTATAGCCTAGGAAATAGTTAACTTTTTTTTGACTCGTCATCTGATTCGTTGGGTTTAGTGTGATAAAAATTAACAACTTGTTGTAAAGTCCGCCACTGACGACAAAGCTTCCATACCAAGCTGACATTATTGAAAGAGACAGAGGGACAAGCCTTTACCGTCTGCACTGCAAGCTTAGTGCTATAGCCCTTTACTGTCGGGTCGCTTGTGTGTGTGAATATTCTTTACTTGAGGGTAAGACAGATAATTTTGTTTGCATAATTTATTAGTCCTGTAAGTAACAGGCTATCTGTGTGCCATACTCGTTTTCGATATTGCCGCTGGGAAATGTGATGTCACGACGACCTAAGTAGGAATGTGCCTAGAGCAGGCTTATTCGGAGTGATATTGTGTAAAATGTTTGCCAATTGGCCTTACAAATTTGCGACTGTAAGTGCAGTATTAATGAATTGATATTGTCTTTTGGAATGACACACTGTTCAAATAACATGTGAAAACATATAGAGAATGTTCGAATGAAGTAATCAACAGGTCACAAGTTATATTGTACCTCACCATGACTATTGTATGGAAGACAAACAGGAAGGAGGGGCATTAACGTAGAATCAATACTGAAGAAGACTGATTACACCAAGCTGAGTGTAGACAACATAATTTAAGGTCTGGTGCGACTTGTTAGCACAAGTGGCTGACCTAGGTAGGTATTAATACTGTTTAGAGGTGAAATTGATAGAGGCAGATGTTACATAGAAGGGATTGTCCTTCTTATTTCAGGTTGTATTACAAAGTACCTCGTTGCTGCAGTAGCCTGAAAGGAAGAACATGTTGGAGTGAGTGCTCATGCTACAATTTGAAGCTAGCTCCTTTTCTTCAGTCAGGAGTCACAACGTTGGTGTACAAGCCTAAGATCAACAAAACAGCTGCAATAACCCTTTCACAGATAAGTCCTTTATACAGGCACTGATACCTCATCCTAAAACATAATTTCACCAATAAAAGTATACCACCTGGGAGTGATGAAAATAACAGACCTTACAGTATAGAATTAGTGATAATATCAAGAACTGTGGGTATATTCATTCCAGTGACTTTTTGTTGTACACAAATGGACAGAGTTTCCAAAAATATTTATTTTAGCATGTAAATAACCTTCTCTTGAGTTTGAAAATTCCTGTCCCAACAAGATTGAGGTACAGGAATATTAAATTATACATATATCTATTTTCAGACAGTCTTGCTTAATTCTATTAAAGTTAAAATTCTGTTTTGAAATTCTTAACTGTTATAATATATTACCCTAGACACTTTGCCAAATAACAACACACAGTTAACTTACTCTTGGTGAGATCTCAAGAGGTAGCAGATAGGGAGGGACCCAGAGAACTTCATCATCATCATTCCTTACTCTGGGAACTTACATAGCTGGACCTCACCTTGATTGTCTATACACTCTTGCTCTTTTCAGAGAAGGGGTATTTCTTATAAGACCAGTCTCTAATCTGGCACTATCCTGGTATCCTCTGATACATCTAATTGTCCAGGATATCCTTGATAAGGGTGGATTTAGGCTGACTACTGGCCACTAAAACGATAGACCACAAATCTGGCCACTATGGACGTTATAGGTATCAGTCCGAAGTCGTTGGTAGTCAGCAGGCCAGTAGAGTACCACCCCTATAGACACCAGGTATATAATAGGTTGCAGTGTGAGGTGTCTTGTCTGGTCTGTTGTTGGTTGCTGTGAGTGTGGGTGATGTGATTCACAAGTTCACAACATATGTAGCATGACATGGAAAGTCATATAAAAGTGTAACTGCTATTGACGTTTCCAATGTTTATTATCTGACGCCACAAGACAGGTAACTGTACATCCATTTCACAATAAACCATAGTCATGACAGTTCACGAAAATCAGCATAAGTTATGTTCATCAATGCATCTGGCATATACTCAAATAATGATATGGCGCCAAGGGGATTATACTGTTGGCTCCAATATTACAAAGTGCATCAATACTCCTCTCACTGATCAGATGTGCTAAATGAGTCTAATCATAAGTCGCACGAGGATGGTGTTCCAGGAGTATAGGTCAAGCTGACCTTTACAGGCATTCCTAAGTCTAACCTCGACATAGGTGCAATCGCTGACATAGCGACGTTCATAGAACATAGAACTGTCCTTCGGGCTAAGTATGACCCGTGTACATATTAATCTCAGGTATGAAGATACCTGGGGCGTGACTTCTAGTAGAAGAACCTCTATTTCTGTAATTCGTAAGTGAGCAGAGATCGACCATTGTCAACATAAAGTTAGATTACAGATTTGAAACGTAAATGAGGTATTACCTTGTTTCGAAATCAACACCACAAAAACACACGCCTCCAGGCGTTTTTGAATCATCAAGGGAAGGACCTTGTAAGCTAAACTAACTCACAATAGGGCTCCTAATTCCCTATCAAAGAATCACAGAGACGCAAGAAGCGTCCTATCTGCTTCACAACTTTTCATCGACTCCCCGACAGGAAAGCTTCCCAGACACACCTAACGTCCGGACATGCGCAGAACGCATACACCTGAGTAAGAATCAAACGAGACGATGTAGGGAACATTCCAGATAACGATTTGTAATAAACCGCGCCTTATATGGACAGGAATAACAACCTCAACACTGGTTTCAATCATTCCAAGAAACAATTGACCGATACTACCATATAAGGAGAATGACCACACATCGTTCAAAAAAATGGACCAACGCGTCCCGTCACAAGTGAAGGTAACCATCATTGAAAATGGTAATCACTGTCAAACTAGGGTTATCTAGCTTTGACCGAAAAAAATTAAAGTGTACAATTCAGACAAGCTAATTATACAATGTCTTTAGAAATAATTATACAATGTCTTTAGAAAAAATTCTGTGCGTAACAATCCTATAATTAATAACATCTAAACCTCTTATCACACATACGACGGTTCATATTACTCCATTTTGTTAGATTGTCTACATCGCTTTGAAGAATCATTTCAAGTGCTGCGCAGTCAGTGTCACTAGTGTAGATAGTACAATCATCTGCAAAGAGGTCACATGTTGAATATTTTAGATGTAGTGGCAAGTCGTTGATGAACAGTGCGAAGAGTAGGGGTCCAAGAATAGAACCCTGCGGTACTCCTGTATCTATTTTCGAGAAATCTGATGTCGAGTTGTTGTGGAGCACTAACTGTTGTCGATCTGCCAGGAATGATTTGATGATGTTTAGTGGATTAGGACCTATTCTGAGGGTTTCTAACTTTTGAACCAAGATAGTGTGGTCAATCATGTCAAATGCTTTCTTGAAGTCGACAAAAACAGCACCACATAATTTTCCATCATTTATGTTCGACAGCCAGTTGTCTGCCATTTTGGTGAGAGCTGTGTGACAGGAATGTTTGGGTCTGAAACCTGACTGGCTCTCAATGAGCAGTTTGTTTGCTGTTAAGTGTTGAAGTGTGGTGTTGTAAATGTGTTTCTCTAGTGGTTTTGATATAGATGATAGAATGGATATTGGACTGTAACTGTTCGGATCGCTATGTGAGTCAGATTTATAGAGAGGATACACTTTGGCAGTGTTAAATGCTGTAGGGAAGTAGTTGTGTGCAATACATTGGTTGTATACATAGGTTAAAGAGTCGCAAATGATGGGTGCAGCGTAACGTAGAATCTTATTGCTGATACCATCAAGTCCAGATGAGTTGTTGTTTTTTAATGCCAAGATATATTTGAGTACTTCGTGTACTGTTAGAAAAGGAGTATCTCTTAGATCTGTTGTAGTGTGTTCGGTGCTGCAGAAGTCTGTTAATTTACTAATATCGCAGTCCATAGGCTTTTGTGTCGACTTGAGATGGTTAATTTCTGTTTTGAAGTGGTTACTAAAATGAGTTGCCGTTAGGGAGCAGCTTTTTGGTAAAGAGTTTAGTGACTTTGATTTGTGTGTTAGTGTTCTAATAGCTGCCCAGACTTCTCTACTGTTTGCTTTGTCTTGAATCATCTTTCTGAAATGTAGTTTCTTTTCCTGACGAATCAGGTGCTGTACTTTGTTTCTAAGTATCCGATACCTGCTGAAATCTTTGAGCTTATGAGCCTCGTCCCGCTCTCTCATTGCTGATAATATTTCTTTTGTTATCCAGGGGGTCTTTCTGATGTTTTTGACACGGACCTGCTTTATAGGAACATGTTTGTCGAATACGTTGTAGAAAGTTTGTGTCCAGTAAGTTATGGCTTCTTCTGGATGCGGAAGTTGGTACACGTATGAGAGAGGGGATATTTGTAGGTCTTGTAGGAACAACTGAAGGTTAAAGTTTTTAAAATTTCTGTAGTGGACTGTGATGTGTTCCGTTTTTGGTGCTTTGAACCCCTTTCTCGTCCAGGTACAGCAAATAGGATAGTGGTCACTTAAGACAGATAGATAGATAGATAGATAGATAGATAGATAGATAGATAGATAGATAGATAGATAGATAGATAGATAGATAGATAGATAGATAGATAGATAGATAGATAGATAAATAGAGATAGATAGATAGATAGATAGATAGATAGATAGATAGATAGATAGATAGATAGATAGATAGATAGATAGATAGATAGATTAATACATAAAACATTCATGTATATTTTATCGACATCTAAACAATAATCAGCTTATACTAATAATCACCACCAAGTGGCGGCGACAGTGATGTTTCTTTCATATTACCACTAAAAGCATTTTTCAATGAATAGCAGAACTATCTACATCAATATCGTTGGTTTCAACAAATAATTGTTTTCTAACTCCATTTAGAGCAAAAGGTTTCATGTTCATGCCAAGCAGCTTCAAAGCAACACAATCGGACCACTTTGATATGTTTAGAAATTTAATGCGTTTGGTTTGCACTTGAGGTTTTGAATTTCATATCTTTCCCAATACATGATGCAATGAAATAGAAGACATGGAATCTGAGCATATGTCAAGGGATATGCATGAAGCAATGCAGAAACTCAAGCAACGCAGAAACTCAAGGAGTGCCCTAGATGGAGGCCGTATAAAAAAATAGTTTAATCTTAATTTATGAGAAAGACTTTATAAAAACGATGGACAGAATACGTAAAAGACTTAATGTCAGGACATTAGAAGCAGTAAACCATCACCAGATTACAATGGAGGCCCAAACATTCTCAGATCAGAAGCAGAGAAAGAAACAAATATGATACAACAACAAAAAATTAGCAGGGATGTACAATATAACAAGAAAAATTACAGATGCCCTGAAGAGCTTCGGTATAAATACAATCACGGATCTCTGCAACGATGTATGCATCCAAATACAGAGTACATACCACGCGATGTGAAAACATCAGTCTTTATAACATTGCCCAAAAAACTGATAGAGAACGATAAGATTCCAGACCAACCAGCCTAAAGAGCCATACAATTAATATATTTCTGCAGCAGAGATCTTATATATATATATATATATATATATATATATATATATATATATGTATATATATATATATATATATATATATATATATATATATATATATATATATATATATATATTGTGGTGGGTTTGATGTTATAAGTATTAGTTATTGTTATTATTTGTCTACAGAGTGAGGTCAAGCTATGTAGGTCCCTGATTATAATGATGGAACAATGATGTACTGTCAGAGTACCTAACTGCTACCACCCGGTGATCTCACTCTGCGAATATTTTACCTTTTTATTTTATTTGACTAGTGTCTAGGGGAATGAATGTATGATGTGATGTTGATAATATATGTACACAACTGTAACTTAAGATAAGAAACTCAGGTAAAACAATTGTTAACTTTTTTTGTGAAATTAATCTTTTGTACAATTTTATTCTCCTGCTCCTCAAATTCTTTTGGAACAGGAGTAAAATTCAAAACAATTAATAAAAGTAGTTTTATTTATCAATATGTATATACAGTTAATTAAATAGGCAGGACATCTTGTCCATACTAAGAGTTTAATACACAAATTCTTATAATGTATCCCTTTTCTGACTAACTGATGTCTTATACTCTATCACTAGTTGGAGAGACTGATGTCATCATCATGTAACTCGAAATGTATTAATGAAATAAGTGTGGAGAATAATTTAGAATAATAAGCCATAAGCCCAGGGCTTAACTTCTGGTCTTGTAGAAATTGGAAGTCGTCCTGATGATACTGCCCACTCTTCTTCACAAGAGGGTCTCTTGGAGTAAATACGTAACTCGCTGAAATTACTGCCCACTCTTCTACACAAGAGGGTCTCATAGGAACACCTGATATCTGGTTGCGTCAAAACATACACCAGACAGAATGCCTAGTGTTCAGCCTCTCCAGTTATATTTCACAGGAAATTAGACGATTCAACCCTGCAACAATGAAGTAATGCCTTCCTAAATATATTTTATAAATATATCTCCACCTTTTACAATTTACACATCATCAAACATTTCTCGTGATCAGCAACCATTGCTAATCCATAGCTTCAGTCTCTAACTTTATGTGACTGCATCACCCTCAGTAGGTATCTGCTCTTCAGTTAGGGACACAATCATCTTTTTGTTGCTTTCTGACTATTAATTTATTTTCTTTTTTAGAATGACATCATATGCTTTGTCCAAAAGTTTTTGGAACGCTGTGATTTGCAAAATATGGCCAGTAGCTTTCTGGTCTTACAAGTTAATTCAATGTTATATCAATTATCAAATACTATTTTTCTTTTAACTGCTTCCCCAATCTGCCTTAGGCATGCATTTGCTCCATAGGCTGTCATATGCTTCCAAAATGGCTAAGTCGTACCACCTAAGAATTTTGTTATGCTACATAATTTTAATAAATCATTTCTTACCGCAACATCAATGAAATAATACACAAGGAATAGATTGGCTAGCAATCTTAGGCACAAATTTAGATTGCCGTCGTGTCCAGACTGCAGAAACTTTTCTTGTAATACTGCACTTCTGGTGTCAACCTTACACTTGGTATTATATTTGATCAAATGGCGCTCTAAGCTTGGCCCCTATCACTATTATTAATCTACTTGGCCAATGGAAACTGTTCATCCGAAATTGACCCTCTTTTTTGAAAAACCCCACCTTGTTTTATCAATACGTTTGTTTGTCTGATCCTACTATTACTATGTAGAAAAAAAAATGTTCGCGTGGCTAACACATCTGCAGTTTCTTTTTCCCCCTCTTTTCTAACTATCCAGAATATTTGACTGCAGCGGACAATTTTCAAAACTGAACCAGCGTGGGTTTTTCGGTGTGTCTGCTAGTCTGTCTCAATTCTACAATATCTGGGTTATTTACGGATCAATTTTAAATATTTAAACTGATTATTAAACTGCTTGTTGGCAGCTATCATTCTATCTAAGTTTTATTTTCTTCTTTATCATCGTTTCCATTTTTGTACTTTTTCCTTTTTATTATCATGGGCTCTTTTCACTGTGCTAACATATCAGGGAAAGCAAGGTTCTAAGTCCCGATAAGTTATTATATGATATTATATAAAACAACAATACTCTATAGTCAAAATATTTCTTTTATTTACTCTCTTTCGTTTTTATGAAGAAATACATATTCTTAGTTTCTCTTTTGCCTTTTGCACAATGCAGTTGAGTTCAAATTTCCAAGTAGACGCTATTTTTTCTTTTTACAATACACCACCGTTTTCCCTTCTCTCTAAGCACGCGACAGTTGTCTGTCAAACTTCCGTCTGAAGAAAAAAAGTGAGAGGGTGAGGGCGGGTTAAGATTTTTCTATACTCAGTTGCTGGGTACCTTGGATACGATACAAGTGGCGTAGTTATTTATAGATTTTGGACAGTAGCTTTTTTTTGTTTCCCTCCTATACTCCTATACTCTTCTGACACTAAGGATGCCTTGGCCGCTTGACAATTCATTCTAACGTTACTTTTAAAAATTAGGGCGGAGCTACCAAAAGCTTGTACCTTAGGCAAATCGTCCATACTTTCAAATGCAGCGCGGATCGCTGACAAAAAGTGGTGGCTTTGCCCTATTCATATATAGTCCAATTTAAAATAACCATAATAGCAGAATCCATAGAATAATATTTTATACATAATTTGAGGAGGGGGGTTCAAACTGATTTTATCAAACACACACACACACACACACACACACACACACACACACACACACACACACACACACACACACACACACACACACACACACACACACACACACACACACACACACACACACACACACACACACACACACACACACACACACACACACACACACACACACACACACACACACACACACACACACACACACACACACACACACACACACACACACACACACACACACACACACACACACACACACACACACACACACACACACACACACACACACACACACACACACACACACACACACACACACACACACACACACACACACACACACACACACACACACACACACACACACACACACACACACACACACACACACACACACACACACACACACACACACACACACACACACACACACACACACACACACACACACGCACACATATATATGAGAGCCGCGCTGGTGTAATGGTTTCGGCGTTGTACTGGCGACCAGGTGTTCATGGTTCAAACCCGGGCGTCAGCGTTTGAAGGAATGTTTACGACCGCAAATTTGACTGAATAACCTGAACGGCTCCTGTGATAAACCCTCTGTGGATGGGAAGGAGCGAAGCTCCCGACCGGGTTGGAAGGAAAGTCCTCAGGTTCCCCAGCCTCGCAATGACATGTCATTGGGCCGAAGGGCTGAAAGCCCAAGTGCCGCTGGTTAAAAAAAAAAAAAAAATATATATATATATATATATATATATATATATATATATATATATATATATATATATATATATATATATATATATATATATATATATATATATATATATATATATACTGCTCAAAAAAAGTTAAAGGCCACTTTCAATTTTTAGGTCATTTCAACTAAGCTGTTTTTTTTAAAACCTGAACACTCAGTCAAAAACGTTTTGCTGCATTTTGTTGCATGCTTAAACAATGTTTGTTAATCTGACAATAAATCAAATCTGTGTTACGTATGTGTACCTCCAAGGTCAATCAAATGTAGGTGGTGGAAAGGGAAATAATGCATGTTTGAAAATGCTTTCTATGGCAAAGCCTTTTGGTAACATTGCTGAAATTTGCTTTTCACGTGCAAGTCGCGACTATAGTGAACACATGTCACCCACTTTTCGGAAGGAACGGGCAATGGGTATGTTTGTATTATTTACCATTTTAGCCATGGCTCAGCGAAGACGCTTGACCAATTTTTGACAGATGGAGAGCGATGGCATGGCTGCAGGATGATGTAGGGCTGCGAGAAGTTGCTAGGAGATTAGGAGTTGCCCACTCTGTCATACAACCTCTGCGTGATCGTTATAATGCAACCGGCAGTGTTGCAGAACAACGCAGGTCAGGACGTCCAAGGTCTACCACAAGACGGCAAGACACATTTGTTGTTTTATTGGCTCTCAGACAAAGAACAATCACAAGATACCCATTGCCCGTATATATATTTGATTGACCTTGGAGGTACACACACGTAACACAGATTTGATTTATTGTCAGATTAACAAACATTGTTTAAGCATGCAACAAAATGCAGCAAAATTTTTTTGACTGAGTGTTCAGGTTTAAAAAAAAACAGCTTAGTTGAAATGACCTAAAAATTGAAAGTGGCCTTTAACTTTTTTTTAGCAGTAATATATCGTGGTGCTTTTGTGTGATTAACTTACCTATAATATTTACCACAGCTTTCCCACCTCGCTCCTCGTCTTTAATTCTTCTAGCCACCTCTGCTGCCTATACAGAAAGAATACTTTAGTGCTATTTACAGTGATCATGATCGTCACGACGCTCCTATTCGCTCCTCATGGAACGTGAAACCACTACTACAGCTTTCCCCTTGTAAGAAGACAGCGTCGAAACAATCATTTGCTATTGCAGAAGTGGTTTCTATACAATTTGTTTTATATGATGAGGTCGCCTATTTCATGCCCAGCCTCATATTAGTCTCGTCTTACGACAAAGCTGATGTAGCTATAGACCTATTATCTCCCCAGAGACACTCGGGAGCGACACATGACACTATTTACAAAAGATTTTTAGAAGAAGATCGTTTATAAATTGGGTCCCTTTGACTGAACACATGAAATGATGGACTTATTAAATTATCACATTATTTCCTGATGGAATAACTACTCGACTGACTGATTATCACCCGTATGTTACCAGTGCTCGGAAATGGAAGCAAAGAATAGTAACACTGTCCTTTACCATTCATCTGGTTAAAACGACTAAAGAGAGTTGGGTATGAGACCGGTTACCCCATCCTGCATGTAAAATATTTTAAACCACAAAAACCTCAACAATCAACATGTATAACACATAAGGAATGGAAACCGGAGGCCTGTAAACAGTAAATAAATATTAGACAAACATAAAGGTATGTTTTCAGGCACTCGTAAGAAATAAAGATGTGGAACACTAGACAACAGAAAAACAACAGACGTGAGCGTCGCGCTTAGATAGGTTTTAAAGTTATGTAAGGTCCCGCCTGAGTATAGGAGATGGCGATAGTACGTGAGAAGTAAAGGTGTAAGAAATAGAGTTTCACGAGTGAATAGTTTAAGGAGAAGATCTGTCTCTGGACTGAGTAGTTTCTCTTGTCCAGCCTATCTATACGACTATAATTTAGTATAAGACAATCTTGCACCTCCCTATATTGAGAAATATAAGTTACCCAAACACTCACACACACACAGCTATGTGATAACAAGACACACAAACGTGAAAAACTATGGTAAATTTGGAAATGGGTCTGACCAACACACAAAGTTTAGTTCTTTTGTTGTTTATTATCATTAAAACTTTACAACATCGAATATCTAAAAGAGAACGATCAAATACATCATAATTTCATATATCGAAAAATAACAGAATACCTATGCCCTCCCGGCATTGAGAAGAAAAGAACCCAACAAGTTAATAACCCCAAAGGTTAAAGGTTAGCACTATGTTACAGAATAGACAGTAAAGAAAGAAGACAGTTCCCACTAAACGTTATCCAATAAAATTAAACAATAGTCAAACAGAGTGCACATGATACAATGTTTCCTGTACTAAAGAACATATTTCACTCTCTCTCTGTCATACGTGGCCACACAATCTCGCTTCTTACCCTATTCTTGGCGAAACAATCTGTTGGACGTAAAAATCCATGAATATGTATATAAGGTCCAGAGTATTTATCGTCTGAATTGGGCCCCAGTCCCTCCTTTCAATAATTAAATTTTATAAGGGGAACGCCTAATTTGGTGGTTGATTTCCTGGATAAACACTGTCACCTTGGATAGTTACTGCCGAGACTCTCTGAGATCTGGTGTTCACAGTAAACAGTAGGAAACCATCTGATTACTAAAAAAACTGTTAATTATTGTTACTTGATGATGCTGGTAAATCCTATCGGCTGGTTCTGGTGAGTGCCGATTCTGAAATAGCGTAACTCTTCTGGAAAAAAAATCCACTTGGATACGACTATCAAAAGTCGGGAGAATTGTTATATCTTTCATACCCCAGTGGGCTGATAAAATGCAAAAAAATGTATATCTGGGTATTTGTAAGTCCAGTTAAAATTCACTATTAAAATGTTCGTTAATCTCTGTGGCCGGTCCTGTTCACAACTGAACTTGGAGACGCGTAAGCCAAAATAAGACAACTTTAATCCAATCAGTAAAATGGAGACAAGGCCCAAGATATAGACCAAAATAAAACCAAATAAAAACACCGCTGGTCGCCGTTGATCAGGTCATGCCTAAGGATAGAGGAACATTATTAAAAAATTACTGTTAATAATATTTACATATAAGCACACGTTGTCTCTAGCCTATTCCTATCTGGTCAGTTATTATTTAATTATGCATACGCGCACTTTAACAAATATCGCCAGTCGCTAGGCAGCTATTAGAGGGTCGGCGTCGGTTTGTTTAGTCGCATGATATTTAAACAACAGTCATTTACTAAATTTCATAAAATGAAATAAACATGAATTCTATTCCGTCAATTATCCGTCGCGCCTAGTGTATTAATTAGTCAACTAAACCGTCTCTTTCTGTGTGATAGCGGGTGATAAAATTAACATTACAACAGAAACCTCTGGAATAAATATAGCTACGCGTTATTTAATTCGTTAGTTTTATCGCTAGAAAATCACCGTGATTTATAATGGTAAACTTAACACATTAAATCTCTAAAGCACAAATTTATATTACCAGAAATCCAAAAAGAAAACACCACGAAACTATTAACACACCTATTCCCAATGGTTCTAGATAACGTGTTTAGACTCTCCGAAAAATTCTGAGTGACACTGATAACTGATTTGGGAAAGACGCAGTTTATATACGATCATGTTATTATGATCTCTAGAAGATGTGAATTTTCACACTCTGTTTCCTAGCAGAGAAATCTGAAACTACGTTTCCCAGATAAAAGGTTTACGGTCGCTTCTGTCGGCCGTTGCTAACTGACAACAGAGGCTTTAACTGTGTAGCGGGCTTCCTTCCGAGATTTTCCACGCTTCTCGAGATCAAAGCGTTATCTTTCCCTGTATGTACGAACATCACATGATTCTAGGGGAATTTGTTTTAGCCCGTGCGGCTACTTCAAAAGAGGTCCGTTATTTCCACGTGCATCTGTCTGGTGTCTAATGATTGACAGATCGCTCGCGTGAGAAACTCAGGTAAACAAACGTGGTTCGCCCCCTGCTATGAATGACAGGTTGCGAAAGTTGGTATACAAACTCGTTTGTTATGGTCAAGTAAAAAGAGGCGTGGATTAAAAGGTGAGTTAGACAGGCAGAGAAATGCGTGACTTTGTTAGCGAATCTTAGGACGCTAATGGGAAAGCAAAGTCTGTCGGATGCTGTAAGCTAGATTTCCATAATACGTCACACTTACCCAGGACTCGAACCCAGGACCTTCCGTGCGACAACCCCGCCCAGCTATGCAAACGAATCACACTATCCTCCCTGCCATCTAGGCATCACCAATAAATGATGCTTCGATGACGGGTCATTAGTGCGACCCGCAACACATAACACAGGAAATTTACCATGGGCAGTCCAGCCTATTAATGACGCAAACACTTCTGTTGTTCCCCTATTATACAGTATAGGTCAGACTACACAAGACAAAGACCTTAATACTGTTTCTAGTAAATGATAGAAGACTAGGAACAGTAAGTATAGGACAGAGGGTAGGTTTTGGTATTGTATAAACATTTATAACACATAAGGAAGGGAAACATAAAGGTATGTTTGTCTAATATTTATTTACTGTTTACAGGCCTCGGATTTCCCTTCCTTATGTGTTATAAATGTTTATACAATACCAAAACCTACCCTCTGTCCTGTACTTACTGTTCTTAGTCTTCTATCATTTACTAGACACAGTATTAAGGTCTTTGTCTTGTGTAGTCTGACCTATACTGTATAATAGGGGAACAACAGAAGTGTTTGCGTCATTAATAGGCTGGACTGCCCATGGTAAATTTCCTGTGTTATATGTTGCGGGTCGCACAAATGACCCGTCATCGAAGCATCATTTATTGGTGATGCCTAGATGGCAGGGAGGATATTGTGATTCACTTGCATAGCTAAGCGGGGTTGTCGCACGGAAGGTTCTGGGTTCGAGTCCTGGGTACGCCACTCACGTCTGTTGTCTAGTTTTCTACTTCTTTATTTCTTACGAGTGCCTGAAAACATACCTTTATGTTTGTCTAATATTTATTAACAATCAACATGGCCAAGTCAATCTAAAATATAAAAACAATTAAATAAAAAATTAATTTTAAAAAAAAGAAGTTATTTCAGCCATCCAAGAAAGAAGAAGGTCCTCTGGCAAGGATGCTCATGACACAACCCTTAGAAGGCCGAAAGAAGTCTGGATAACTGACTCACTTTTTTTCCACGAACATCTCTAGAGCTGGCAACTGGAATGTTCATACTTGAAATAAAAAGGGGAAAACTGCACATGTGGCAACATAATGATAATTACACGATAGATATTCTTGGATTCTGCGAGACAAGGTGGAAGGGCATAGAGAGGAAGAAGCTGTTCACAGGAGAAATGGTGCTGTTCTCATCAACGAGGAACAATGTGTCCAGTGAAGAGGTGGCACTAATGGTGTCTAAGGTAGCACAAAAAGCACTCAAAGTATGGAAAGTAATGGGACCCAGAATTATAACAGAAACATTTTAAAAGAACAAAAAAAAAAAGATAAAGATAAACATCATCCAATGTAAAGCACCAACCTATGACACAGAAAATTCTGTGAAGGAAGAATTTTACACTAGACTACAAAATATCATGGACACAATGAGAAGAAAAGATATCACTCTTTTAATGGGTGACTCAGATGCTCAGACATGTGCTGGCAATAGCGGCTTAAAAATGGAAATACACGGATTAGGAACAATGAACGAAAATGGGGAACTATTCACAAACTTCGGTGCTTCAAATCACCTGGTTATTTGAGGAAGCATATTTCCATATAAAAGAATACACAAAGCAATATGTATATCACCTGATCGTAGTACAGAACATCAGATTGGACATGTATGCATAAACAAGAAGTTTAGATCATGATTGCATAACGTAAAGGTATTTAGAGGTGCAGATGTGGCATAAGATCACCATTTTCTGTTAGCCAGGATAAAGATGAAACTCAAGGGATATAAAACAATACATGGCTATAGACGCCAGTTTAATATAGGATATCTAAGAAATTAAGAAACATATTTACGGTCACAATATCCAACAAATACCAAATGCTCCAACAGCTGAAAGATATAGCAAATACAGAAAACCACTGATAATACGAGGGACGGTCAAAAAGTAATGCCTCGTCATTTTTAATTTCATTCAATAGGCAAGAAAACAGATAAAATTCACATTGAAATGTAGCCCCAAGTCTGAACTTCAAAAATGTATTTCTCAGTGTGGTCTCCGTTATTTGTTACAGTTTTTGTCCATCTTCTCACAAGGGCATGTATCCCCGCACGGTAAAAAATTTGTGTCCTTTTTCCTAAACCACTGGCGTACGGCGCGTTTAAGGGTCTCGGTGTCCTCAAAGTGATGTCCGCGAAGATCTTCTTTCAGTGGTCCAAACAGATGGAAGTCAGAAGGTGCAAGATCGGGACTGTAAGGGGGATGTGGTAATAATGTCCAGCCAAATTCTGCAATCGCATCAATGGTGCGTTTAGCGGTGTGTGGCGTGGCATTATCGTGCAACAGTAATGCAGTTCTCTGATCTTTTAATGGGTAAAGTCGCCGAAGACGACCTCTAAGCTTCTTCAAAGTTTCAATGTAACGGTCTGCATTCACCGTGTTTCCCTGTTCCAAGAAGTCGAGAAGAATCACACCCTTCTCATCCCAAAACACGGAGGCCATAACTTTCCTTACAGATGATGAACTTTTGAACTTCTTTCTTGTCAGCGATGTTGTGGGATGCCATTCCATTGACAGCCTCTTGGATTCTGGTTCAGAAAAATGAACCCAAGTCTCATCACCTGTCACAATATTCGATAAAAACTCTTCTCCTTCAGTTTCGTAACGGTGCAGGAGGTTGATGGCTATGGTTTTCCTTGTTTCTTTATGTCTGTCTGTCAAAATTCTGGGTACCCACCGTGCACAAACTTTTGAATAACCCAGGTCTTTAATGATGTTCTGGACACTGCCTTTACTAATGGACAACATGGAAGAAAGTTCATCCAGTGTTACCCGACGGTCACCACGAATGATGCCATCAACTCGATGAATGTTGTGTGGAGTCACTGCGGTAGACGGACGGCCAGTCCGCTTTGCGTCAGCCATTGAGGATTGACCTACTTCAGCTTCGTCACAACGATGTACCCAACGTCGGACAGTGCTAACATCCACTGTTGAATCTCCATAAACATTCTTCAAACGTTCGAGGATGCGAATTGGGGTCTCGCCTTCAGCATTGAGGAATTCTATGACATAACGTTGTTTTAACCGAACGTCTTTGGCAGCCATTTTTAAACTGTTACAGTGGTGCCACCTGTTACTGAAACAGGTTGGTAATGCTATACAGTGCAAAAGAGTGTTTGAGGAATCCTGCTAAATTTACAAATTGCACACCGATGCAGTATTTACATACAAAAAAAATAGGAGGCATTACTTTTTGACCTTCCCTCGTAGATCAAAACTATATGGAATGAGACATGCAAGGAAGTATTTGGTAAAAGAAAACGCCAACACAAAGATAACAACAGAAATCATCTACAAGATAAAAGACATAATTTTAAAAAAAAGCAGATTTAAACAGAAGCAAAATCAGACATACAAGTGTACCAAAGCTAAGGCTCAAAAAGTGTACACTGAAGCGAACAAAGAGGTAAGAAGAAACATTAAAAAAAAAACTCAGAGGAAATATATTGAGGAGTTGGCGAGAGAGGCAGTGGAAGCTGCAGCCAAAGGAAATAGGAGAGATCTGTACAACTTCACAAAGAAACCAATAAGGAAATACAAGCAAGCAAATGACATCAAAAACAAGAATGAAAATTGTTTAACAGTATACAAGAGCAAATGAAGAGGTGGACAGAACATTTTTAGGTACGTCTTAATAGACCAGGTTCAAAGTCCCGAGTCACCTAGCCAGACATTTTTTTGAAATTCTCTGTGTAATTATCTTGCCTAGTATTTTACTGGTAACTGTGAGGAGAGTAATTCCTCTCCAGTTGTTGAAGTCTGCAAGGTCGCCCATCTTGGGCAATTCGACAATTATTCCTTTATTTCACTCCACTGATGTTGTCTCTGTTTTCCAGACTTGTGCTATTAGTGGTTCTAATAGTTCTGCTGCTAGCAGCAGAGCATTGGATTTGTAGACAATGAAAAGGCAGTTGACAGAGAATAATTTTGGAAACTGATTAGGCATTACTGATTCCCCCTGAAAAATCATTAACTTAATTCTGCACGAAAAACAGCTTACAGAACCGATTGGGATAAGAACTGGAGAGTGAGATGGATGCCTCTTGTCACTATTTACCATCCTTTTTGGCTATAGATCAGATTACACAAACATTTACGCCACACAACAGAAAAGGAAACATGTGAACTCTGACTTAACAGCTTGACGATCTAGATTTTGCCGGCGATCTGGTTTTCCTGTCCTAGAACCGTCCACAAACAATTTTTAAAAAATTATTTAAAAAATGACAACACTGGATGATGGGTCACAGCAAGTGGGTCTGAAAATAAACAGGGAGAAAACAAAGATTATGAGAGTAAATGCAGGAAGCGATAGCAATATTGCACTTGAAGAAACACGACTACAGGATGTAAAATCATAAATGTACCTTGGCAGCAATGTAGATACAGTTGGAAGGACAGATTGTGATATCAAAGAGTAATAAAATGGAAAGTATTAAAGTACGTATATAATTTATAAACTGTAACTGAAAATCTAATTCCCTGATTAACTAACACTGAGAAGAGAAAGTAGCGAGAAAATAGCAAAACAAATTCCTTATATACGTACCTTAATCCTCTCCATTTTACTACTGTCTGGGCCGTTCCACACAAAGATGACGAGACCACAGTCTAGGATGAATACATCTCCCTGGTTTAATGAACTGACGTGACATTTTACCTAAAATGTGACACGTGATAAATTTGAGAATGTGTTCACCAGAGTACTGAAGTATGAGGTTTTAAGATACAATTTCTAATACAGGTAGCCTTCGAATTGTGCAGGTTCAATTTGTGCTGATTCACAGTAATGCTGATTTTGAAACCAGAAGGTAAAAACGTAAATCGAAATTAAAAAAAAAAAATCATGTATTTAAACATTTCTTATTAAATTAACATGAAAATATATTATTAAAACTATTTAGTAAATTGTAACTGCAGATTATTATTTAATTAAACAAAATTCTAAATGACGGCATTAATGATATCATGTAAATGAATTCCACGTGCCATCTTAGCCAATCAGAGATGGCCACCCTGCAGAGAACGTGCGCTTGCAGTTCGCTTGTTGCTGACGCCATTGATTGTGCTAGAAATTGTAAGCTAACGCTTTGTGTTATTGTTAGACCACTATCCTGCTGTAGCAACTATTATTTTTATTATAAATTGTAGAGTAAATTAATAATATAAGAGGAAAGAACGTGGAAATCACGACAGTCAAATACTGCATGTTTTTTGGTCCCCCCCCCCCCCCCCCCCCCCCCCCCCTCCCCCCCAAAAAAAAAGTGACGATCCTTAACCAGGGGCATTGTTAGAGACCTAAAGTCGCTGCTTTACGTCATTGTTGGTTGCTTGAGTACACGATATTTTTTTTTTAATTTCATTTACTTTTGTTTCTTTTACACAATTTTATTTAATGTCTTTTATTTTATTTCAGAGCTGTAACTATAAAAGAATTACATTACTCGTTGTAGCGAGATATCCTTGATTCACTCTTCTCAATGTAACGACATTAACGCATTTGCATTTTATTTTCACTACGCCACGAAAAAATTAACCCCCCCTTAACACTATTGCCCCACCCGCTTGATATTCTCATAAAATCAAACTGTTGGAAAGAAAAGAAAAAAAAACGCTCTAGTTACACCTTGTAGACGCCCCTCCTGCCAGTGATAATTGCCTAGGGCAAAACCACTAGCAAAAAGTCACAAAAATCGGACGTAATAATGTAATATTTTTTCCTTAGAAAGTCGCATTTAAAAAAAAAACGCCCACCAACGACACGCGATTTTGAATCTAGTAACGCCATGTGAGGATAACCCCCCACCGCCTTCGCCCATCCCTGTAATGAAAATTAGATATAACTTAAAACGATCTTGGCACAAGACCAAGACGTGGTTCGAGTGAGAGAGAGGCAAACCTTACAAAGGGAGTTAGCGTGGAGGTAGTCTAACATACTCCTAATTACACTGGTTGCTTGGCAACTGAACGACTAGCAAGAGGGGGGAAAGACAGTGACAATTGAACGCGTGTATAATGTATAGACAGAAGAATAAAAAGGAAAGACAAAGTGAAATAAAAAACGATAATGTTGTTTATTCTATACCATATCATCTTTAGAATATGTTCTCTGAACTTAGATAATAAAAGCATGGTGTTCTGAACCAATAAAGATGAAAAGCAAAAATGGATAATTTGATAAAGACTTAGACGAAAATATAACAGTAAGATACAGGACACTTGACAGAGTAATAAACAATTTTAATCTTTTCAATCGGTCAAATAATAACGAAGATAATGAAGAAAGAAAGTATTGAGACATACGGTTTGACACATTCATACTCGGTTTTGGTAACATTTCAAACCAAAAGTCAAATCCGTAGATTTGAATCCTATTGGCTTATGTTAGTTAGTTATGAAGAAAGAGGGAGGTAGGAACGGCAAATTTGTTAGCCACTGTGGTGAAGTGGGATGTTATAAATATTTATAGGGGACTTAGTGTACTGACTGAGATCAGCTGTGAAGGTATCTATATCTATTAAGAGTAGTGTATTATAGATAACCTTACTTGCTACCACATATCTATATATCTCAGTCAGAATTATTCTGGAATAGTGTGATGACTACGTTATGTGTCTAGGGTATGTGTATGATGAAGTGTAAGTCACAACAACAGACAGATAAACAATTTAATTTAATCCACTACTCTTGACAACACTGTGACACTCACATACATATAACACTCTATGAGAATATCTTAAGGAGTCACTGATAACTTTTCAAATAACAATATGTATTCATGGTTATCATAAAGGTATATGTGTCCTGATTCAAATACAAAGGAACCAGGAATCACAATCAATTTTAATTACAAGTATATGTACAGACTTTATCAATATGAATATTGTAGTGACATATATTATTAAAAATATCCTATGTGTGTCAGTTGTGTAGTGGTAATATGAGGTAATACTGGTTTTGTTTTGTTCAAGCTCTGTTGGTATTTGTCATCATGACTTCAATAGTTTGTCTTTTGGGACTAGTATTGGAGATGTTCTCAGTTCTTGATATTAAGACAATTAAATTCCCCTCTGAATGTTATTTTTACAAAGTTATTTCAAGATGAGGGGACATAATGTTGAGCTCAGCTGGCCAAATCAGCTTATCTTGAGTGATGGCGGCAGGAAAGGACTCCTCTGCTCGAATTCTCCTCTGGGCTCTGGAGACACCTCACTGATAGCTAAATGGACCAAGGAGTATGCTGTCCGACTCTGGATTCAGCAAAGCTCTGACCAGGTGCTGCTCAGTACCATCAAGACCACGGTCCCTGAAAACAAGAAGGATGTACCTTCTACTTCATAACTAATTGATACTCTAGTTCTACACTGAGCACAATACAACACAAACATTGAGTTCAGAGCGTTAGGCCAACTGTCAGCTTCATCTGAAATACTTTATACCAGTATTTACCTCCTTAATGGTTACCACGCCTCTGCACTTCCAGCATTATTTCTGTCTAATCAATCATCCAGGTGTCAGTGTACTATTTGGCCATTCCATGTCGTTTTACTTCCCTCCGACACCCTCTGTTCAGGCTGGAGCATTATAGGCTTTATCTCCTGTTTGCCACTGAACTACACATATATATACAGGCATAAATTAACAATTTACATTCAATTTTCATTAAAAGATACTGAATGGTTCAAGCTTACCACAATTTCATGGAAATAAACACAGATACGTTGATTAGCAATGAATTCTGGCACAATTACTGGCACAAATTCCCATCTGCTTATGTTCCAGGCTTTTATTTAACACAATTATGAGCTGGCTTCAACGCACTGTTGCTTTATCAAGATTATTTGCACTAGTGGTCTCGAACTAACGCTCCTAAGTGAGTATATCAGCGAGTCTAGCCAATGAGGCCACGTTTCGACAAGTGTTTGAAAAATGTTACCTTTCCACGTCTCCCCTAACAACGAAAGATAGTATTTATAGCCCGACCAATCGTGGTTAGTCTTTCATTTGTTGCGCTCCAATCAATTTGGAGTTTACATGGTAGGCTATTTATGTAACGTAAGGTTTTTTTCAAACACGTTATAAAAAATTTTATGAGCAGAAATGATTTTATGTTGTCAGGCATCCCCACTATTTTATTTTGGTTATAATTTATTAATTCCTGGACTATTTGCGTAACGTTTTACATATTCTTTGTCAGCAAGCCCTAAGGAACCCAAATATCCAAATTTAAAAGAGCTACGTGGCTGCGTTCAAAATATGTATTTTCTACCTCCTGTTTCGAAGATGTGCTGTCTGGGTACTGTTATGTTTTCAACCGTAAACCCATCTATTGTTATCTTTCCTAATAAGCGTTTTTTTATGATTTTAAAACCTAACTCTGGGAAGGGTAGTGAATTTATCACTGTCCGTCTGAAAAAAAGTTAGTGCATGTAGTCTTACACGCGTGATGGCAGCATTTGTGTATCGCGCGAAGCGTGTTGCATGCGTTCCTGATTTTCAGCCCTCCCTTCTCTCTTTATCCTTTAGTCCATCTGTTCGTTCGTTTTGGTAACGCAGTATAATTAATGTTAGGATTAATTTAGGTCATTACGCAGTCTGCCTCTCAATGTTTTTCCAAGAAATACAGCACACGTTTCATTGAAGAAAGCGGGTATAATACAGTAAGCTTTTACTATCAACATGAAAGCGTTACAATTTGCAGACGAAGCAGAAAACAAGGGGGATTTCGAGTACCTTCTTTGTGACAGCACTGTTATTTACCATTGCTCTTTTCTTTATTAATTTTATTTGTTAGGCTTCATATTTACCTAATAATTTATATATGTGGATTAGAATATTCCACGACAGCCACGCGAAACATTTTCTCACACCGTAATAGTAAAGACACACTGATCAGCGCATGTATAAACACATAGACGTATTTGAGATTTTCAAAAAAGAGTAGTTTTTTTGGACTCGTCTTTTTCATTGGCCAGTGGGTTTGACAATAGGGAAGTAAACCAAGGCTCAGTGCCATTTGACAACAAAATATTCAACCTAGTGTATATTTGAGAGCAGAAGTCAAGCTTTTAACAAATAAAGTTTTGCAGTCTGGACACAGGCGATCTATTCTTGGGCTAAAAGAATTGCCAGTCAAACTATTACTAGTGTGTGAATTAAATCATTGATTTCGGTAAGAGAAATGTTTTATTAATATCTTTTGTTGTATTTTAAAGATAGACCCCAGAAGAGGGCGCTCATAACTTTGTATTACACGACATAGTAAGTAAAAGAAGCCTATGCTATCCTTAGGGAGCACATCATGCCTAAGGTAGTCATGAATATAGGGACATTGTATTTGAATATTAACATCATAAATTATTATGACAGTCAAGAGACTAAGGGAAATTCTTTAATGTAACTCAGTGTTCAGTTGACACTTGAACACCTATATAAAATGATTGAGAGAATAAAATAAATATAAGTTGCCAGAAGGAGAGTGTATACCCCACCTGATTAGATGGAAGAAGATCAATATTGAAATGTCAGTGGATTTGCAACTATCTGAAAGAAGCATGTAAACACTGGTGTCCACTGTCATATTAAGATGGATGAAATGGGTTGTCTTAAAGAGCTGACACTCTTTGTTTTAAATGTACCATATTTTAACCTGTATAATCATTAGTTGAATGTGATGTACAGATGGGGAAATACCTTCTTTCCCCAGGGTTAAATCTCGTGTTAAAAAGCCAGACCCCGAACTCCTGTGTAGTAAAATCTGCGAGAATAATCGCTCATTTCAGTAAGATTTTAGTCATAAAATGAAATAAATAAACCAGCCCTATTGTGTCTGACGGTGATGCTCTCACACGCCAGCAACGCTGCCTTTTTTTGCAGTGCTAAAGCCTATAGAACGATTCCACGGTAAAAATCTAACACGCGTTTTGGTTTCGGTTTCGAAAACGTACTACCAACATTTAACATTTTGCCAGATCTGCTGCATAAATTTTGCAGCCTAGACTTATAATTAACGATTTTGCGGAAGTGTGCCGCAAAATAACTATCTGAATTAACGTATTCTGTCAACTTTAACGCAAAACTCAGTAGCAATCCTTACATTTTTTGGTAGTGTTACACGATACAATACAAATTATTAACGCCTATTCTTAACCCACCATGAACAACCCCGCTTCGCTTGACACATTCTGCCATGCATATATACACGTTGCGACAAAGCCAACAGAAGCAAACACGCAGACAAATTTTATTGCCTCCTCGCGGTAATGTTTCTGACGTCACAAAAACAAGTTAGTTATTTGAAAAATACATGCTAGCGAGATGGCGAGAGGGGAAGATGGCCGTCTTGTGTAAAATATTTATTTGACGATGACCGGTGACAAAATTGAAAATCTAAAACCATAAAGAAACTGAACATAAAAATTATATGGTAGTATAGCTTAGAGTTCACTGAGCAAGAATGTGTTTTAAATAATATGATAGTCCCAGTATTAGACAAGTTATTGAGAAAATACTAAATGTCTACGAACGCACGACCAGACAGACTGTTGTTCCTGCTTGTTTTTTTCATAACGTTAGTGTGGGGATACAGGCTTAGAAGAGAGGCATTGAGGAAATTCAAATTCGCTTGGGTAACAAGAGTATAGGAGGAGAGGGGAGCGGTAGGAAAATTGTTACCAAAAACTAACATCGTTTTGTATTGGCATAACTAAAGCAGACTGGCCAATCGACTAGCAGACGCAGAGTATGTTTGGAATTATTTTTGTTTTTCAAAAACTGCATTTGAATTCTGGTAGTCGCAAGCTTTCGATTGGCCAGTGCTACTAAATATTAGCAAAAAGCTTTCACTATTCATTGCCAGTTGAACAGTATTTTTTATTCAGAAACGCTGAGAACAGCTGTGATAAATTTAAAAGTAAATTAAATAACTAAATAAGTATTTCACAGTCTGGACGGAGCAGAAGAAACTGAGGCAATTTCTTTGCAAAGTCAGCGTCATTTGTTTATATTTCTTGATTTGTGGTAAGAATGCTTTATGAATTTAATATGTTTAATCCCCTTACCAAAGTTAGATGCTGCTATTGGGAAAAAGTGAAGGACGTGCCGGGAGCAGACATTGTTGAGTCCTCACGTTGAAATGTATCTAACTAATATATGTTGTCATGATTATGTTTGAATATTATTGTATTAGAGTATATTAGTAAGCCTCCGTGTTCAAGGAACACTGTTCAACATGGCTGAAGCATTTATATTTAAAAAGAAAAAGATGAGAAAAATATATAAAAGGAAATGTGGTTACCCCACATTATATTATTGAGGAAAACTATGTAAACGTACAGTGGCGTATCTGCCATAGGGACCTGAGGGGTGGTCACAGCAAGGTGGGAGTCATGAAAAATTAGGGGGTGAGTGCACCTGAAATGCACGCGAGGCTGACCCCATACCCACGTATGAAATTAAATAAAAGAATAAGTGATCAGATGTAAAAGGCCAGGGTGTCCTTTTGTTGCAGAGGTTTTGTTTCCTGTTGCCAGCTGGTGACAGGAAGCCTGAGGAGTGACGATAACGCCAAGAAGTCTCCGAAATTTCATGTATGCTTTCAAGAGATAACAGCAGGAGCTTGAGCGTGTGATGTGATATCGATATTTCTGCAACTACACAATATCTTATCTTTCAACAAGAAACCCCAGGCGATATGTTAAAGACCTGGGTACATCTGACAGTTTCGTTTTAAATAAAACCTTGGTATTTCAAATCATACTCAGGAAGTTGATGGGGTATGATGATAATACAGCCCCTCATACACAGTGACTCTCCCTCTTAGAAGGATAAATTTAAGCTGTGAACATTCCAACAGGAAAGACATATATTAACATTGTAGTTATTTGGGCAGATTGTCCACACAATTTTAGTTAATATTTTATGTAAACTATCTTGTCCTCATTTTCAAAGACCTGTCCAAACGATATGACTGGACAGGCAAAATAAATTGTATAAAAAATTATCAAATTTAAAGAAAAACGTAACCACAGGTTTTATTCACTTCCTCATAGAAACTTAAAGGGTTTTTGTGTTGTGTACCATCATTTCATTTCTCCCCTAGACACTAGGTACATTATAAACCAGACACTAGAGCCAAAATAGTGACCGTGTGAGATCTAGGGAGGTAGCGTTAGGTTCCCTGTACATAATTCATCATCATCATTTATAGAGTCAGGGGCCTACATGTGCTTGACCTCACACGGGTAATACATACACGGATTTCATTCTTTTAGGATACCATCATAACCTCCCCAGCAAAATCAAACTTTGCTACATAAATTGGTAGGCTTGTCCGGGCATTTGAATTTCTCCTAGTACTACATACATTGGAGTCTGGGTCTTAGCATAAACAACATTCTATTGTCCCAGGGAATCCCCATAATCATTATTGCCCAAGATTTGGGAAGTCAAGAAACTGTCAGAACCCAGAATTAATTAGAAAAATTTATACTTATTTAGAAAGTTAGTTAGAACATTTTGCATTTATCAGAATGGCAGATCTGGCCAAGTTTTGATCTGCGGCTGTTCAGATTGCAAAAGAAATGAATATGGAGGGTCAAATCTTAATTGACTATGTCACCTCAGAATGTCATAAATTTATTACTAGGGAAGAACATAGGTTAGCGGAGGAAAGGAAAATGCAATTAGAAGATGCTAGGGAGACTGTTACGTGCAGTCTTTGATATCTTACAATATTATACATTGGTATACTTGTTATGTTCGCAAATATTTTGTAAACAAAATAGATATTTTTTAGTGCTTAAGGGAAAGTCATTATTGAGTTACTTCCCTTGAAAGTTGTGCCGTCTCTTTCGATCGAACTCCGCGGATGAATCCAGGTTTACTGCGATTTATTCTTTGTTTGGGTAGTAATAGATTGTTCTTGCTTCAGAATATCTATGGCCTGAATTTATGTGTATTGTTTGTCTGTGTAGGACGAATCTGTCTTATATCTGTATATCTTTACATATCTAAGTCGAACTATATGTTCTGTTGTCTCTAGAGAGGTCAAAGGCTGTTCGGCGGATGTGTCGCGAGAGAGGTGTGTTTTGGCTTCGCCCTGATGATGGGCTGTGTTTTTTTCTATGTCGGCTTGACGCCGGGGAAAAAGTGATCTCAGTGGTTTTTGGGGAAAGTGATAGTCGTCTAGACCTATCGTGTATGCTTTACCCCAGTGTTCATTCTTATTGCCAAGGAATGGCAAACTCATATTTCTGAAAACCAAGGTAATAAAGATACTCTTTTGAACTCTCGTACGAAGCCACCGTTTTTCGATAGGGATGATTTGTACGTCTGAGAGGATACATCTAACTAGATGAAAAAAACGATTCTGATTCCTAGCAGCACTATATCCTGTAGAATGCAGTCAATTGTTCATGATCAAATCTACAGAGCAATGAAATGTTTAATGAATGACTAACTTTAGGACAGATTCATTATCTGTATCCAAACGTGAGTGACAGCTCACGAGTGAAGCCATCTTGGAACCAAACATGTAGTGACTTTCAAGAAGAGAAAAGGGATGCCCGTATTATCGCTTGATTAGTCCAGAGATCACTGCTACACATGAGAACCCATTGCTAGCGGTTCAATATAATTATATGGAAAAATCTGTGTTGGACATTATGTTAAGGAATCTTCGCTAGACGAGATTAGGTCTGGAAGCCATCTTGGATATTGTTTATAATCTGACGTGCTTTGTCAGTAAACTCAGTTGATATATATATATATATATATATATATATATATATATATGGGCAATACTGAGTGCTTGGCTACTGACAGTCCATTATACTATTATTCTACATGAGTGCCCATGTAACATAACATTGCAAGACCATTTATCCACTGTACCATGATGTATTATGCCAACCTGTGATTTGTCACTATCTGTGCTGTCGAGTGTGTACGTCCAATTAAACTTTAGTAAAGGTACACAGTCGTTGGTGTCGATGACTTCCAGCCATACATGAGTGTGAGAAAAGAACATTTGTCAACACCACGAACTCTTCCTATCATTCGCACATTATACACTCCATCTATGTCTACACACCACTGCGTAGGTCAAGTTGACATTCCATACTCGAACCACGAGCAACACAACAACACAGTATTTAACTCTGGTGATGTTCGAGCGAGCTTCAGATTTCTCAGCATGTCTCTTGCTCAGGGCAAGGGTCTTGTATTAAGAGTTTATCAACTGATGATGATGATGTCTGCTTCCATCCACTTATATTTATCATTTGGTGGACATCATTAATAAGAAAAAAAGATTCTTATCAACTGGTGGACCAGCTTTCTGGGTTTGACCTCGCAGAAGTTCAGAAGTCAACAGATTACCGATACCAGACCGTTTCCTGTGGCTGATACGACACACTTGCAGTATTGGTTTGCTCTTTGTCAACACTTCGTCACGTGACCTGTCAAGTGAATGCAGTATGTAGGTCAGCGTTGTTGACATTTTTACATTAGACATTACAGAGTTTCACAGAACAGTTGGATCAATTCTTGTCAATGTTAGCAGGAAGACAGTATTATTGAACTAAGAAGTCCTATTTTAATCGATGGATCTTCTTGTTTTCTATATATGAACTTTAATATTTAAGGCCAGAATATATATTTCAATAAAGTGGCAGTGTATTTATTTTACAAGAATAACTTTGCCATTACTGTAAAACTGAGCCTATTTTGCAACACATTACACACATGATATATGTATTTATGATATACTTACTTACTTAGTCGTTCCTCTTCTACCGTGAGGTGTAGAGGTTTGGAAGAGAGAGCGCCAGACTATTCTATCAGCTGTCTTCTTCCTGGCCTGGTTCCATTCTAGTCCTCGGTCCTTCAAAGATTGTCTAATGTATAGTATGTTAGTTTATATGTCAGCGGGTTGTGTTTAAGGTTGGGCGGCGTCCTCACAACAGAATATCCCACGTCATAGAGGGTCCGTTGTGGGCGTTTTCTATAGGTGCAATTTTCTTGATTGAAAATTTGCTTGCGACAACTGTTGCTTTTGTGTTAGCTGTGAAGTCTGTAATTATTGTTATTTTTGTAATATTTCTTTGTTCTTTAGTTTTGTTTTGAATTGTTTGTAATTTGTTGGTCTACCCTTTTCTATCTTTCAGTTCTATTCACAATTTATATTCATATACTGTGACGTCATTTGTGTTGTTATTCTTTGCAGATTCAGTGATTATTTTCATTGATTTCCCTATTTGATTTATTTTGATTTCTGCAAACGTTTTCGTATTGTCAGTCCTATTTGTACTTTATGTATTCTGTTGGTTGACATATGTTTTATATAGGTATATTTCATAAGACACAATTGCCTGTGCACTGCACTTGGATTATGGTATAAACCAGTACCTGATTATTATTACTGTTATACAAGACCTTATTAAGGCTTGTGACCCACAGATATTGGGATAGTGTACTGATTAATCAAGTCATTAAGAACTTGTGGTATTATTATTGTTTCAGGTGATTAGTATTATTGTTAGACACCATGTCTACATTAGAATACTTCATTATACAAGGGAAAGCCCTTGATAAGACTGGTCAACAATTAGAACAATGGGCAGTTGCTCAATATGACAAAGCATTAGCTGCAGAAGAGAGAAGAGCTATGGCAGAAGAGAAAAGATTAAAAAGAGAAGCTGAGGCTGCTGCTGAACAAAAGAAATTGCAGATGCAGGTGGAGCAAAGGAGATTTGAAGCTGAACAAAAGAAATTAGAAAGAGAAGCTGCTGCTGAACAAAAAAGATTAGACAGTGAAGCTGAACAAAAAAAAATTAGAAAGAGAAGCTGCTGCTGAACAAAAAAAGATTAGACAGGGAAGCTGAACAAAAAAGATTAGACAGAGAGGCTGAAGAAAAAAAAGCAATAAGAGAACATGAATTTGAGTTAGAGAAATTGAGATTGACAAGTATGATTAATGTTAATCAGGCATCTAGTGGTAATGGTAAACCTTCTACTTACAAGGTTAAGGTTCCACCGTTCAATCAGTCCAGTGACGATATTACATTCTGGCTGGATAGATTTGAACGTTCTTGTCGTACACATAATGTGGATAAATCACAATACGCTAATCAATTAGCAGAAAACTTGAAAGGTGAATCTTTGACTAGATTATGCCTTGTAGGAGAAGCAGATAAGGATAATTATGATGTCATTAGGGCGGCTTTGATAAAAAAATACCAGCTAAGTGAGGAAGGCTATCGCCTTTTGTTTAAGACGATGGTGCCTGAGACAGGTGTAGAATTCTCAGAATTCACTGCAAAGGCACGTCTCACAGTTGATCGTTGGATTGAGCTTTCCAAAACAGAAAAAACGTATGAAGGACTTATGGATTTGTTGCTCAGAGATAAGATTATGTCATGTGTTAACAAACCATTCCTGGAATTTATACATGAGCGTAAACCCAAATCTCTAAAGGAAATGGAAGAATATTGTTCCCAATATGTCATTGCACACCCCGACGTGACTTTTGGCAACACTAAGATTAAGGAGAGTATGCCAGTTGCTTCAGCAACACCATACAATCCCAATTATTCACACAGATTTCAGGAACCTCAAAACAGATTTGATAAAAAAGGTAACCATAATAGTTATCAAAACCAAGGTAACCAATCATTTCAGGGTTCTTCTTCAAAGAACTGGAGACGAGCTGATAGCTCTCGACACAGGGGTGGTCATAATTATAGGAATTTCCGTAGAGGAAGTAATTATAGAAACTATCAGGGTTATCCGTCTTGGAGTCAACAAGATCATAATTACAGAGATACTCATTATAATGAATATGATAATGGTAACCAAGGGAACTATGACTCAAACCCAAATAGGGGTTACAATAGAGGTAACAATAACTACAGAGGTGATAATAACCGAGGTAGATCTCAAAACAAAAGACATAAACCACATTTTCAGGCAAACTCTGCACAACAAGAGTCCCATGAAGCCTATAAACAGAGTAAAGATAATAATGATGCTAGTAATATGGCATGTGCCGCTTTTGATTTTGGGAGAGCATCTCAGTGCCCCCAATGCAAAACGTTATTTGAGCCAACCACAGTGTCTACTTTAAGCTGTGGCCATCCTCTTCCTGCTCTTCCGGCATCAGTCGCGCATGATGGAAGAGGTTCTCTTGTCGTACATAAGGGTTTAGTGAATAACAATCCAGTCTCTGTGCTATTTGATTCTGGATGCACCACAATTGGTGTTAGGCAGTCACTCGTAGATCCTTCCCGTGCCACTGGACAAGTAGTCAAATGTGTAACATTTGGCGGCACATTAGAGAAATACTCTACTGCTATCATTAGGATTGCTACTCCTTTCTTTACAGGAGATGTACACGCATGTCTTCTCCCGAATCCGATCGCTGACCTCATCATCGGTCGCATTCATGGAGTCAAAGAATGCACTCCGCAACAAATTTCCGCGTGGGAAAGGCAAAACATGCAGATTGCTAACGCTGTAGTCACTAGAGCTCAGGCTCTTAATATGCCTCAAACTTCATCTACTGAAGATAATGAAGTGCATAACCAAGATGATCCCTTGGTAATTTCTCGTGACTCGTTTATAAAACAGCAAGAAGATGATCCCACTCTGAAGAAATTCTTCATTCTTGCAACTAAAGGTGATCCGAATAAAGACACAAGTCGTAAATCGTGGATTACAAAGAAGAATGGCGTACTTGTACGTATGGTTCAAGACTCCATTACGTCAAGTCATTCTCAAATCCTGGTTCCCAAGAATTTGAGAGTTAAAATTTTGCAGCACGCTCACGACTCTCAGTGTGCTGGACACATGGGTTTTTCCCGTACTAAGTCAAGAGTCCTTGCGGCTTTCTTTTGGCCATTGGGTAAACAAGGACATACGGATTTATTGTCGATCTTGTAAAGTATGTCAGGAAGTTAAATCCAAAGGTCCACGGCATGCTGCACCCATTCAGGCGGCGGACATTCCTATATTCGGCCGTTCCAAAAAATGGCCATAGACATTATTGGTCCATTTAAGATCAAGTCTGCCAGAGGACATCAGTTTATCTTGACGTGTGTTGATATGTGCACACGTTGGCCAGAGGCTATTCCTCTGAAGAGCATTACTACTGCTGATATTGCAGATGCTCTTTGGCTTATATTTTCTCGTTTGGGTTTCCCCGGAGAGATATTGTCAGACCATGGCACCCAACTAATATCAGATACCATGTCTCAAGTAATGTCTACTCTGCAGATAGATAGATCTTTAAGTAGTATCTACCATCCAATGTCTAATGGTATGGTCGAACGCCTTAATAGAACACTTAAAAACTTACTAGGGAAGATAACTGAGGATCATCCTCAAGACTGGGACAGAGTTTTACCTGCGGCCCTCTTCGCTTACAGAGAGGTACCCAATGAACATACAGGATTTTCTCCCTTTGAACTCGTCTTTGGCGCGCGTCCGCGTGGCCCTATGTCGTTGCTTCACGATCTCATAACATCTGACAATATTGACGATGACACAAAGTCATCCTACGAATATGTCATCGCGTTGAGACAAAAAATTATCGAAGCATGCAAATTAGCAACTTCTTCTTCTGAATTTGCGAAACAGAAGGCAAGGCAATTTGCCAATAAGAAGAGATGCTTACGACAACTTTGTCCTGGTGACAAAGCATTTGTATTACTACCTTGTAGGGAAAACAGACTACTTATTTCTTGGAAAGGTCCGTACGATATAATATCGAAAATTTCCGATGTCGACTATATTGTCGATATTGATGGGAAGCATAAAACCTTCCACATCAATATGCTTACGGAATTCCATGAACGTCCGGATTATTTGCAACCCATTTTCCAAGCAACGGAAAATTCTCCAGTACAACATGGTCATTACTCATCACTGTCTGTGATACAGGACGAGGAAACAAGTTTTTC